>JAQIWA010003403.1:0-10569 GCA_034693305.1 Eueremaeus valkanovi | reverse complement strand
TGAGTTTTGGCCAAAAATCCGCCATTTTACCCCCCTCTATACCCCCCCTGAGTCGGCCGACCTTGGGCATCCCTAAATCGAATGAAAGTTAAATTCAGATTCTCCTCATATATACACTGTAGCAGAACATGTCATAAATGAAGCCCTGGTCAGCTCAGGTCATTGTTTATCCCACAATACTCTTGACTATTTTAACGAAAGGGGTTCAGATAAAGCAGCATGGTCATTTAGTTTCCTACCACTTATGTTTGGCAGAAAAGCGTTCAAAATCCTAGCGCTTAACCCCTACACAAAACCACGTGAAAAATACTGCCCGGATGACCCTGCTTCGCTATTTCTGTCTGTTAGATTTTGATCCGGTTCACAACAGAACTATTATCTAATGATTAATGGTTTTGTTGAAAATAGTTCGATTTGAAACTGGATTAAAAATTTACCTTTATATACAAGAGTAGCTAAGCTATGGGATCAAGGGAGTATTTTTCTAATACCAGTGTATTAATACAACTATAAGCAGATATAAGTTGACTTCATTTCATTTATACAACACTATAATCACAATTGATTTATAGGATATTTGATTCAAAATTATTATAATTTCAATCAATATTTTATATTACAGTACATTCGCAAAGCATTAAAGAGACAAAAAGTGTTTGAGAACTGATGGCACAAATACTTACTTAAATTCGATTAAATTTTATTTACTTTCGATTAATTATTTTATTTATCAAATGTTTTGAACTAAAAATAAACTCAAAACGAGTTTAAATTTGAGATCAGACCTGATCTCTGAATGAGTACAATCGCAAAAATAATTACATTGATAATGATTGCCACGCATTCCGCTCTCATTTATGCCATTCATTCATTCATTCGCTTATTGTTCTCATAAATCTTGAATACTCTTCATTAGTCTGATATCGCAATTCACTAAATCATAACTAATTGTGTTTTCGATTAATTATTATATAAATAAACTTTAATTCAGTATTTGTTCCCTTTTTTGTGAGTTTATTCGATTTAAACAATTTATTTTATTTTTAAACTATACAATGCACTCAATCAAACTGATTGTGAGCATAGCTTAGACTCTACACTGCGTGAACTTAAGCCGGTTGCATTTTCATTTCTTAAAAGTCAAACAACACTTTGTTTATAGTGGGGAATGGGGGCATAACCCCGGTTATGTTAGATCCGATGATTTACTATAACATAACCGGGATTGTACCCCATTTCCCACAATCAACAATGATTTGCTTGACTTTTAAGAAATGAAAATGCAACCGGCTTAAGTTCACGCAGTGTATTGAATACAAGTTTAAATTCAATTAATTTTATCCAAAATATTCGGTTAATTAAAGCTCATATTATAGCGTATAGTATACGCCGTATACTGTAATGTACAGTACATAAGTGGGGCTTATATACGATAATATACGGTATTTATTATTGCTGACAATTTTCATTCATTTGTCCAAGAACACCTGGATTATTGTTGCAGAAATCATAAAGTTGGGTCAGATTGTGCCTGAGCTGTATTGTTGTCCTACGGAATCATATTTAGAATAGATTTTGAGAACAGAACCGGAATTTGTATTCTAATTGAGATTAATGTATAGCTACGGACCCCCTCACGGAAGATCAGCTTCTGTTGAGTGAACGGGGTCCTTTATAAACATTAATAAATTCAAATTCAAAACTGTAAATATTTTTAAGTGTGAATTAAGAAGCACTTGAATTGAGTGCACATTCATTTGAGGAGAGATTAACTGCAAAGGTTTGGGTTTATAGTTATTTCTATACAAAACCCGAATTCCGGTTCTGAATATGATTCCGTAGACAACAATTAAAAAGCAGCCTCGCTCAGTAATCTTGTATAGGATTTTGTTCCTGGTCTGTGTTGAGCCTGTGTTGAGACAGGTTGTTTCTCAAGCATATTAATGGTTTTTCATTGTTCAATAGAAAAGCAGCGAATATTATAATTGATAACTAAACTCATTAATACTGTACTGTATATAATGGCTCCAAATATTTCCCTTTATTTGACAAAAAAACAAATTTTTCGTATTTTCCCAGAACTTCATTGAATTGTAATTTTTATTTTATATATAATGTTGAACAGTATGTCCTCGAGTTTATTGAGGATTCCACTACTGATTCGAAGTACGGGCACATTGGGTATGAATCCGCACAAATTGCCGCAAGTCTTACGAAAACAATATTCTAAAGACATGTCTCAGAAGTCAGACAACAAAATAGATTTGAGTGACGCCAAAGAATTGAGGTTTCCTTTGCCTTACGGAGAGTTGGCCGCAAAGGAATGGGGCAATCCTGATGGGCTACCTGTGCTAGCAGTTCATGGATGGTATGATTTTTAGATTAATTTAATTCTATTTATTCATGATTTGAGTCAATCGATAGGTTAGACAATTCCGGTTCATTCGACCCATTGATTCCTCATATCCTAAAACCCCATGACTTGCATATCGTAGCCATTGATGAGCCCGGAGTCGGTCTATCGTCTCACAAACCTCCCGGTTCTGAATACGGGCGATGGCATACAGTGCTGGAAATGAAACGAGTGATCGATCACCTGAAGTGGTCCAAATGCACACTCATTGGCCACTCACAGGGTTTGTATGAATCAATAAATTATTCAATTCTAACGACTCTATACTGAATGGGCTGACAGGAGGACACTTCGCACTGTTATTCGGCGCCATTTACCCTAATTTGGTGGAAAGGATTATATCGATAGACATATTCAAACCGCTCACATATCACGGCGAGGACTGGAATAGAAAAGCAGCGAAAATAACTGAAATCCATATGAAATACGAGACATACCTGAGTGACGACCCGACGCGGGACACCAAAGTGCCCGTTTACTCGGAACCGGACGCTCTCAAGCGGATGATGGAAGCGCACGGAAACTCTCTGAACGAAGAGAGCGCTCGTATTCTTATGAAAAGGGGGACTAAGAGGCAGAAGTGGGGCCTGACGTTCAGCCGCGACATCAGACTAAAGGTGCCCTCCCTGGACCCCCCGCCCACCGATGAACAGATGACTAGATTCATGTCTCACATTCGGTGCGATCTATTGGTGATTCGGGCCAATCAGACCCCGTATCACATTCCGGACCAAATCAGACACAAGTATTACGACATTTACCAAAACAATTGTCGTCTGTTTGAAGACGTTCTGCTCGACGGCTCCCATCACTTGCATATGAATAATCCGGAAACGGTTGGCCCCGTTATCAACAGATTTATCAGCGATTCATTGCATTCACAATTGAAACCAAAACTTTAACAAACAGTCAGTCATTCCTCTCAACTCAACTCAATTGCAAAGCAATAAAAAATGTTATTTTTTGACAAATATTTTAATAATTATTAAATATATTCTAAGTTTAGCTCAATTTTAGTCTAATTTTAATTAAATTAATTGAATTAAAAATATATTTTTCCAATCGATAAAACTTATTAATAAAATTGTTAACGAATTCAATGAAATTCTCATATTTTGAATACTTTTCGATCGAAAACATTTTTTTGTATTTATTGTAATTTTCTGAATAATATGTTTACTAAACAACAGTTAATAAGTGTTTTTGAATTGTGTTCACAATATTTAGTCGAAATGTACGACCAATTAGACCGGAGTCGCAGAGCTCGGCAGTGATCGAAAACTGTGAGACTTTAGTCTACAAATCGGAGTTAACATTATACTGATTAAGCCTTGTTTCCAATACTCGGGCCTATTGTTTAGCCTTTTTAATTGTTCTTTCACATAGAGTATGTAACTGTCCAAGAGTATTTCTCACTAAATTAATATTGAAAACATTTTGAAGTCGAAACAATCGTTAATTCGTAAGAACGTGTGTTGAGCCAAATTAATCAAGAGCATTTGCATCAGTCAATAGTCAATTTGCTGATACACCTAATAGTTAGTGAATTTGAGAAACTAAAGATATGTTCGGGTGCATGATATTGGGTTCATTGTCAGAAGCAAATACAGTGTAAGCCTTACTGTAAGTCAATATAATATTATTAATATTTAATATGATTTCTTCAATGCTTGCACTCTATCGGTTCGAAAGCATATTTGACTGAATTTTTTTCAAACAATAATCTTTGTATTCATAAGTGCTTTCAATGAAATGAACTTTCAATTAGTCTTATATTTAGAATTATAGCTATAATTCCTGGAAATACTGCAATAGATTGTACTCTATCTACACTATATCCAAGATTATTTATATCAATATCATTATTGCACAAAATATGTTGATTTTCCCGAATAAAGATTTCAAGACTGACACTGAGCAAATATTAATAGAAAATATCAAGCTATTCCTCGAATTCTATTGTCTATCGATTGAGTACTTTTCCATATGAATGCTAAGCTCAGGGTCTGTCGGGTTATTTTCAATTCATACAGTATAATTATCTAACTAATATTTGAACTATCTTAATTTATTTATAACTATTAATGAAGACTCATACTGTACTAGTATTAGGCCAAGAGTAGAGCGAACCTTAGGGTCAAAGCAATATACCAGGGATTGTATGCAATACTTATTGAAAGTAAAACGAAAATATGTTTTCATAAGTTCAGAGCTTTTCGTAAATTCCTTCGAAAAACCCAGAAATGCTTTAAAAGATTATTTTTATTTTTTATTAAAAGCGAATAAATTTCTCATTTTCTGAATTTGCGAATAATTATTGAAATAAAGCCAAAAGTATTTATTGAAGCGATTGAATAGAAAAATAAAATGTTTTGTTCAGAACTAAAAAGGAATTGAATTATCATTATTTGAAATTCACTGCAACTCTAGTGAACTGAATCGCCAGTCAGTCGTCTATAACGTAATGAATGTGTCGTACATTCAAATCAAATACAATACAAACACTGATTAAAATAGGAACCTCTGCTGAATCAGTGATGAACCAAGATCAGTTCATTCATATATACTGGATATATGACTGTATTTAATAATGAATAGAGTAAAATGAGCAATCTTATTTAAACTTCGCAGTACATAGTATTTCGAATAAATAAACAAGCTCATAGTTGACATTAACGGGTGTCACCTGAATCTGAGCACTGGTAGGCTATCGCTGTTATGGTGTTTGTATAGACAGAGTTGAGCTGAGCTGAGCTGAGCTGAGTTAGTGCTCAAAAGCAAATCATCCTTGAATTGAGTGAAGACTGAAGAGAAACATAACAACGAATGAAATGAATAAATAATTTACAAATACTTATAATTAGTATTAATACAAATGTTTGTATAAATCAATTGAACGCAAAAAATTAGCGGATTTTCCCGACTTTTAGACTCAAATTAAATATTAAATACAATTCGTTTGAATCGATTGAACAAAAAATGATTTGATTTGAGAAATACGTGAAAAGTATTTAAATGTAATCACATTTGACTCCAATTAAGGGTAATATTGAGTCAAATATTAATTATTAATAAAGTGTTTGATTGTCAGCACTGATGGAGACCTGCGTTGGTCTTCGTGTGGTTCGCGGCCCCGACTGGAAGTGGTCTAATCAAGGTTTGCACCCATTGTCTGCTCCACACTCTCTCTCTTGTCTTACGTCTTGTCAATTGTCTATTGTCTCCATCGGATCAGATGATGGTGAGGGCCATTGCGGAACAGTTGTAGAGGTGGGTCGGCCCGGATCGCACACAACGCCCGACAAGACTGTTGTGGTTCAGTGGGACTCCGGTTCCCGAACTAATTACCGAATCGGTTACCAAAACGCATATGACCTGCGAGTGTTGGACAACGCAACCACTGGTGTCAGGCATTACAATATTATATGCAATTCCTGTAAAAAACACGGAATCGCAGGCATGAGATGGAAGTGTTTGGTCTGTCAGGGCGTCGACCTCTGCACCATATGCTATATGAACGACAAACACGATCTGAACCACGCGTTCGCCCGATTTGAGACTCACTCTTCTCCCGGGTCTGCACTCAGACTACCATTGCTTTCAATTGAATTGTTTTTATTTGAAATATATTTTCATAATTAGAGTCGAAATGACGAAAAGGAACTCAAAGACTAACGTCAAGACCCAGTCCAGGGGTATATTCGTTGGCGCCCGAGTCATGCGCGGCTATGACTGGGATTGGGCTAATCAAGACGGTATGACTCAGTCCAACACTAGTACTCAAGTCTTAACACTGTTTTCTGTATTTTCTGTTAATATCGTTGAACAGGAGGTGAAGGAAAAGTGGGGAAAGTTATTGATATCAGGGGTTGGGATAACGAGTCGCGTAGAAGTGTGGCGAACGTGATGTGGGCCTCGGGTTCGACCAATGTTTACCGAATCGGACACAAAGGAAAAGTCGATCTTAAGTACGCGGCCGACGCACCCGGACCTCACTATTATCGAAACCATTTGCCTGTTTTGGGACAACATATTGAAGAACAGCAGCCGAATCGGTCGGCCGGTGCACGAAGTGTGTCGACCAGTGCTGAGAGTCAGAGGTCTGGTGTGTTGACCGCACTGTTCAATGTCGGCGACAAAGTTAAGGTCATTATCGAAGACGTGAATGAACTGAAGTCACTCCAGGAGGGTCATGGAGGCTGGAACCAGCGCATGGCCGAGTTCATCGGCCATATTGGTACTGTCCATCGGGTCACAGATAAGGGAGATATCAGAGTCCAGTTCGAGGGCTGTCATAACAGGTGGACATTCAATGCGAACGCCTTATCAAAAGTGATCTCTTATTCTGTCGGAGATATCGTTAAGATCTGCGAAGACGTGAATAAAGTGAAAGAACTGCAGAGATCTCACGGAGAATGGAATGACTGTATGTCGGGTGCGATCGGAAAGATGGGTAAAATTGTTAAAGTATACGAAGATCATGACCTCCGGGTCACTGTCGACGGCCAGACCTGGACTTACAATCCTCAATGCGTTTCACTAATGCCCGGCTCAGCCACTGAAATGAATAACACAATGACTTCGCACCCGAACAGAGAGGACACGAACTCACGTTTGGGGAACCTTTTAGATCGCGAACCGGCTCAGGCGAGTACTGCCTCTCCACCCGAAGAGGTTTCGTCAGTGAGTTGTGTGCCAGCAGTCAAAGTGAATAAAGAGAACTTAGCCCGAGAGGCAGCACAGGGACGCATAGAGGCGGTCAAACAGATTCTGGACAAATATCCCGAATGTGTTGACCACAAGAGTTCGGGCAAAACGGCTTTGCAAGTGGCGGCCCACCAGGGTCACCTTGAGATTGTCTCTCTGCTGCTTGAGTCGGGCGCCGACATCAATATGCGTGACGACGAGGGCGACACTGCTCTACATTACGCGGCGTTTGGCAATCAAAGTGATATAATTGAGCTTTTGCTGCGAAAGGGGTCGGATATAGACGCTGTGAACCGCACCCGCTGTACGAGTCTTCACATCGCAGTCAATAAGAATCACATAAACTGTGTTCGAGTTCTGTTGCGCTTCGGCTGTAATTCCAATCTATTGGACTCTTACGGTGACAGTGCTCTACACGACGCCATCGGCAAAGTCGAGAATCTGGAGATAATCGATGCACTCATATGTTCGCCCGGAATCAACTTCAGTCTTAGGAACAGAAGGGGTTTCAATGTTTTACATCATTCGGCGCTCAAAGGAAACCATTTCTCGACCGAAAAGATTATAACAAAATCGCGTCAATTAGTCGACTGCAAGAAAGAGGACGGCTTTGCGGCCCTGCACTTGGCCGCACTCAACGGCCACTACCAGATAGTGGAGACGCTGGTCACTCAGGGACAGGCAGACATCGATATAGTGAACAATCGCAAACAAACGCCTTTAATGCTAGCCGTGGGTCAATCGCACTGCGCTATAATTGAGCTCTTGATCCGATTGGGCGCTAACGTAGACATTGTCAATGAGGACAACGACAGTCCTCTTCATTTGGCACTAAGCAAATGTCGCGAACCCTTAAAAAACGATTCCGTTCTACAGAACTCACCCGTCATTTCAGAGGCAATTGATTTCAATATTAATTGAAAATTAAATGAATTATAAAATTATTGAAACATTTATTTCAGATCTTAAGCAGACTTTCGGCCATAGGTTTGGGTCAGAATATAAACCTATCGATCGCTTGCTTTCTTCTACAAGAGGGCAGTGCAGACATCAATGTCAAGAACAGACGGGGAAAGACTCCGCTCGAGGTCATGGAAATGGCTAAACCATCGGACAGTGAGGCCAACTCAGGCGGACTGAACCAGAGTTTGGCCAAAAACTTCGTATTGGGTTTGATTGAGCGACGAAAGTGGCGCTCAAACAATGGTCATCAGAGGAACGCCAATCTGTGCACAGCCTCTGACGATGTGATTGTCAGCCAATCAGAGAGCGAGTCGACTCCCAATCCTCCAGTGAATAGCACTGAGTCTGCCATTAGTTGTGTTGACATAAACACCAGTAATAGTAATACCAGTAATGATAAGTCGATCGCAAGTTCTGAATGTGTTTTGTGTAACGAATTAACAGCTGATGTCCTGTTCGAGCCGTGCGGTCATTCCCTCGTCTGTCACTTGTGTGCCGTAAGAATCAAAAAGTGTATTAAATGTCATAAACCTATTGAACTGAAAGTTGTGGTAAAGCAGACAAACAAAGAGCTTATCAGTGATACCAATATCAGTGACGCAGCCGTTCAGAAGTCGACCACAAATAACATTAACAGTAATACCAATAATAGCAGTAATAGTAGTAATAGTAATAGTAATCATAGTATTAGTAATCAGAGTAATAGTAATAGTATTACAAACAGTAATAGTAATGAGAGTAATAGTAATTTGAATAGCGATAAGCATAAGCACAATAACCACAACAATCACAACAACCATCAGAACAACCAAAAAGTGAGTTTCGAAAGACTCGCGTATTTAGAGTCAAAGATAGCAGAGATAGAGGAAGCGAACAGTTGTACCATTTGTATGATCCCGTACACACACAACGGTGTCCTCCGAATGGCTTTCCTCTGCGGTCATTCCGCGTGCTTTAATTGCGCTCAAACTCTTAAGACGTGTCATATGTGTAGGAAAACAATTACCAGAAAAATAAATCTCTATTAATGTTAAGGTTTGTCAACCGCTTAGACATTACTGTAGACACGAATCCAAACTAAAGTAAACGAATCATAAGTTTCTGTTATTGTTATTCATATGAATCCCAATATTATTAATACTAATAATGTTTTATTTGTTTCACATAATTATTATTTTAATTATTTTACTTATTTTTATCTCAAGCTATACATTGTTTTAATATAATTACGACTTATTTGAATAGTGACTAAATTCAAGTGAACCTAATTTTGACTCATTTTTAGACCTATTATAATATTAATGATAAACAAAAGTATTTCTTATTTCTTCTCAATATCTCAATGACTGGCGATTTGTCTTCACTTCTGATGACTTGTCTCTCAGTCCTGAATCTCAGTCTATTTTTAGCCCTTATTTACTAATGAAGTCACAAATTCTTAAGAAAATCAGTGATTATTTGTTACACTTTTCAGAACATCTCTCGACTTAACGCAAAAAAGTGTTATTT
Organism: Eueremaeus valkanovi; assembly: GCA_034693305.1. NCBI lineage: Eukaryota > Metazoa > Arthropoda > Arachnida > Sarcoptiformes > Eremaeidae > Eueremaeus > Eueremaeus valkanovi. The sequence continues at coordinate 977 of JAQIWA010003403.1, read as the reverse complement.
TTTGTTTCATTTGATTTTCAATTTTGAAATCATGTCATCAGTATTTTTGTTTGAGTTTATATATATTTTAATTAAAGCCAATTATTTACAAAATATTTTACGATTAAATACGAAATAGTTTTAAATATATAAATATAATTAAATAGTTTTTGTAAATAATTTATTGCCCGAACATATCATAACATTTATTGATTGTAACGATTGCTTACTAGCGGTGAAAGTAATATAAATAAATTGAATGATTCATAAGGTCTGATCTCTTTTCTGTTCATCCCTTTCCGAACTCCAATTACGGTAATCGCTATAAACTTAATGATCATTCATGTCCTGCACAACAGACGAGAAGTTTACGATTTTGTTTGTATCGGACATACAATTAGATTCACTTTAATAGAGTGACAGATCTGTTACGTAAGTCTCATAAGTTATTCCCAAAAATATGCCGCTTTAGGAACAGGTCGTTCAAAGACCAACTTTTAGTGTTTGTGGAGTACATCAGAGAATTGTCTCATATATTCAAATTGCTATTCAGTCCTCTTCTTGTCAGCACTCATAGGATTTCTATCACCCTATGCCCTAATGATTGACATAACCCCCACTCCTGTATTACTGGCCCTGTTTTAGGGTTGTTATGATTAAGAATAGAATAAAAGGAGATTTTCATATCAGATATTACTTGTGCCTGAATTCTCCTCAATTTGAATTTTTTCTAACAAGGAAAGCTTTTCAAAAAGAACAAGGCAATTCTTTTTGAACCTTTTTTGATCGAAAGTACTCCTCAAATAATGGAATTTGGCCAAAGGACTTTCTGCTCAAAATGTGTGCCAGTACCATTTTTAGAGCTTCGAATACTGTTTTCCATAGGTCAATGGTTTAACTGTTAAGCATTATGCCTATGGTTAGGGATGCCATAGGGGGGGGTATAGACAAAATACCCCCCCCTGAGTTTGAGATTTGGCAAAATACCCCCCCCTGTG
>JAQIWA010003402.1:0-10569 GCA_034693305.1 Eueremaeus valkanovi | reverse complement strand
AATCTCAAACTCAGGGGGGGGTATTTGGGTCTATTCCCCCCCCCTTGCACATCCCTAACATATATTAAGAATATTTCGATTATATTTCTGTTTCTATTGATCTCTAATGTGTTTGCAATTAATTTCAATTTTATGCATATTTTTCTCATTTGTGTGAATGTAAAACATTTTCTTATTTCTATTTTTAATATAAAATCAATGAAAAACTTTTAGAATTTTTTAAGATTATTGAGAAGAAGAAGAAAATATGAGTTAAAAAACTTTTTGATTTTTAATGCATTTCAGAAATTCTCTTCAAATGACCCGGAATGTTATTCTTTACGATATTCATAAGTAGTATTAATATTCGTTTCATTTAAAAATAATTTCTGTTTAAAAGTCGACATTTTCTATAGATATTGAAATCGATTGTTGACTGTATGGACAAACGTATACTTAATTCAATGATTTTGTTATTTTCTTTTAACTGATTGATTGCCAATAGTTGTAAAACATGTTAATTATCCGTATAATGCATGTCCGCAATCGAATGCAAGATTCATGTACTCGACCTAAAACTGACATGTCTTCTAATTAGACTCAAAGACAGTCGATGTTCTTCAAGATGTAAAAGATTTACAATTTCAGGAAGTGATACAACAGAATACTATTTCGCATAAACTTCGGAGTTTAGTCTTCAACTGAATATCAAATACAAAATTGAAAACAGAATTTGTTTTTTTAATAAATTTATTTAAAAGACGAGAGTTTTGTTTGAATTGAAAATTAAATTCAAAGACATGATTGATATGTTGTTTAGATTGGGATACACTGTATACGTCCAGAAATGATACTGTCGTTGTGTCGATTGAGACTCTGTTATTAATTTCAATGACTCTGTCACTCACTTTATTGAGTTACTCGACTGCAGACCATATAATAGGAGAGAGTATTAGCAAAGTTACGAAAATTCCATTGAAAACAACGATTACTATATATCATATCCACTATTAATATTGACGTTTCTCTGTTGAAAGCATACTATTATTGATTGATATACTGTACTGATTAATGACAGCTAAACTCATTATTTACAAACCAATCAAAATTTGTATTAAAAATAGCATTTCTCTCATATCTTAATTCTTACCTACTCTGCAGTCCAATGCAATTACATTTCAAATTCAATTGATATTTAGTGAGGGATTAGAGATTAATTGCATTGTTTTGTTTAATTAATATGAAATTGTTCTGATAAGTTTGCAAACTTATCAAAATGTCCAGATTCATTTTTCCTGATTTATCTTTAAGTGCTTAGTAATGAACACTTTCTTAAATCTATAAATTGATTGTCAATATTATAGACTGCACTCAATTCTATCGTATTTAGGCTAACAGTGAATTCTATACTCTCTTAATGTCTATGATTTCAGTTCTAAACTATAATTTTGATTCGAGAGAAACGGAAAAAAGGGAAAGTAATCATAATTTAATAGATGCCATACAATCCTGTAGTGATGGAGCAGTGATTTGAATGCTAGCAAACAATTCATAACTAGCCTATCAGTCTATCAGTCTTACCAGAGCCTCAATATTTATAAATTGAACTCAAGGCAAAGTTTTCTGCTCTGAATCATTAGATGAAAAAATGAAAAAAAATTAGTTTTAGTAAAAATAATAATAGTTTGCCTGAAGTAATATCAATAGAGCACCGGTTGTAGAACTATAAGAACAGTTATTATTATGAATGTGTAGTTTTTGGCAAATAATAATGTGATTGAAGAGTGCGTTCATATGAATGTTGAATGTGTTCACCAAAAGGAGAGCCAACAGAACCGACAGAACCAACAGATAGACTAAGTTTGACACCAATAAGAAAAGCATACTTTCCGAGGAATAATAGAGGGAATCGAATGGATTTACTATCGGCTCAGTTAAGATGAATTACACTTCATGGCTGAGATGATATTCAATCAATGTCAGTACACCACCACATCTGATGCCATTCCTATTCTATTCCTATTTATTTATATATTTCCCTATTATATCAATAGTACTTCAATTTAATATTAGGTCATTCATTAGGTTTTAAAGTAAGTCATTTTTGACTAATAATCCAGGTGAATTGCTTTATAGCATGTCAATATGGATATAGCATGTTCACTAATTTTTATAAAATCAAATAATGTTTTCAAATTTCAACGTATTTCTGCAGGATGAATCATTATTCTGAAATTATGAGTCATTATTTACCATAAACTTCATGAAAACTGTTTCATTTGGTATCATTATACCGTATTTTCATACTCAAGGTGAAAAATTGGACTAATTCTAAAAACTATATTAAACCCCGATCATATTATATACAGGAAAAGATCATGAACAATTTATCCTTAAAGGTCTATGCGTCTACTTTAAGAGCAAAAGACGTACCGATGTATTGTCAACAATAACTACTCAATATAATAGTGACCACAATATCAATACGATGTGATTCACATAAGAAGATCTGCCTTTTCAGACAAATTCAATCATTAATTATTTGTAAAATATTACTATTTTTATAAGTAAGGTGCTTGCTGGTGTAATCAAAATAACTCTAACAAGTTATTTTACTAAATCTAAAATATGCAAGCTCGTTAGTTTTAATGTTTATTTAGTATAGATTCTTCAATCATTTAAAGCATCCCTGATATAAATCTGTTCATCGATTTCACAGCAAAACCTTTTAGAGTATACTAGTATTGAATATAAGGTTCTAATGATTGCATTAAATATATTGGTTTAGTCTTTAGTCATTCAAAAATACAGAGATCTAATGGTTTACTGTATTCTTATGTAAGACTAGCAGTAAATGTGTCAAACAATGTGGAGTTGTATTTGTGTGGATACAGATATTGAGCGCTGAAAATATTATTCATGTCGGAACACCTCATCCACAGTGAAATACCCAGAACTAAGGCCATAATAATGTGCCGGAGCTACAGTATGGATAAGCAAAAGTGATGCCAAACAGAACTTGTTTAAGGCCTGAGAAGTAAAGCCTGAGCTTTGTTGTGCCAAACCCTGCAATACATGGACTGAACATAATTCGCTTTGTCTTCATATCCAAGAGTCTTATTAGCTCTAAATTGCAATAAGAATATCAACTTTCAGGTGAATACTGTATTTGCACTTTCAATAAATGTATGCAATTCTGTGAACAAAATTGTTGAGCAAATACTTGAATTGACTCAAGAATTATATAATAGATTCAAAAAAGCTAACAAATACTCAAAAATAATTAAATAAATGTGCAAGTATATGGAACTGAAACTAATGTATGGACCAGTAAGACCTGTACACCCTGTGCAATTTATAGCAAATAGCACTTTACTCCAGTGTTTATTATATAAGTGCCAAATAATTTTAGTTGATGATGAGTACCGCTATTGCCATATAATGTGTAACTATTGTGTATTTGTGTTATATGTGATTCCCGTCAAAGTTAGGCGGAGTTGTGGACCAAACCACTGGGTTAGGGGTTCGAGCGAATCGATTGCTGATTCATTCAAAACATACATTAGAAAAGAGAGAAGTTTTTGGTTTAATATAAATTTTTTTGAACATAAAATTTTTGGGAACATATGCACCGATTCCACCAAATTATATGTCTTACGAATAAATTGGTGTTCGTTCGCATGATTTGCTTCTTTAAAGTTTTTAAAATATACGCTCAAAACGTGATCATTAGTTACATTACATCACTATTTGCCTATTTTTTGTTAAAAAAACTTTTTTCTTATGTAAATCATTATAATATAGGAATTATACTTTAGAATGAAGTTATGGTTTGCCAGTGCTTTAGCAGACAATTATGATGAGTCCCAGCTTTGATCACTAATACAATTGATCCAATGCTCGTCTACAGTCTTCTTGCTATTCGTGCCGATTCTAATGATTGGTCTGAATATGTTTTTACTCAAAATGAATATCAATTCACACCAATCCCTATATATGTGCTGTATTCGTGCGCCACTGTATGTATCATAGATTAGACTTTTCTTACAGTCATTATTCGAAAATCACTGAATAGACTCTGGGTTTGAATGAGAATATGGGCTAAAAATAATGTTAAAGAAAATGAGAGAATTACGTGACTATCAGTGCAGTAATAATAGAGAATAAGAAATAGATATTTGATATAACACACGATAATGTAGTTTATAATTAATTAATGTGATTGACCGGTGAAAAGCCATTTAATTAATTTATATCTTTCTATTAAACCTATTGTCAAATGCGGTTACGACTAACGAGTCTTTGTTTGTCATTTCGTTTACTATTCAACTAAAACTAAATGAACTGAATTTTTGTTTATTTGTGCACTCATTCCAAGACAATTGATTGCACTTTATTTCAGGCTAAGAGTTATTTTCTGTAAATACTTTCTTAATAACAATTTTTACACTAATTCACACAAAAGTGTAATCAATTTTGAGATAATATTTCTCTTTCAGAACTAAATAGCTTTTGGTTGCATTGGAAGGAAAAATAGGAAAAATGATGAAAATAAAAGTTATTTATCTATTGTTTACTATAAGTGATGGCAGACATACATTCACAGACACATTAATGATAGTCTGTTAGCACTGATTCGATTGAAGTTCACTTCAGGAGTCAGAAGCCGGTCATTAAGTAATTGCTCAAAACCTTATCGGTAAGAGTGAGAGAGTTTGCAGACTATCTGACACATCATCTAATACTAAATGATAAGTCACTCCTATCCGTCAGAAAAGGGAAACAAATTTAGCATAAAAAGGCTTCGGATCAGACTCTGGCAGATACTACTCGATACAGACAGATATGATAAATAGGCATCAGTTGACTGATTGATGAATTTTATCCACAATACTAGTAGTGTTGATATACTCTACACAGATATTGTGTTTAATTTTTCTGCACTCTCTCACACAATATATACCAGTAGTGTTCACAGTGTATAAGCCCTGACGTGATTAGCAGAGAATAGAGAGTACAATAAGAGGACATAATTTGCATAAACAGAATACCCGATAACTAAACATAAAAATCGGTTATATTATACTCCAATGTATTATATTCTGCTCTTTCAGACCTTTCTTTGTTCTCAACCAAAATTCAGTTCTCTCTCAGCTTTAGTCCACTTATGGTTTGGGCTTAGTTTGAGATAAAATCAATGAATTTGAATAAGTTTAGAGTCGATTAGATTGTAGTCGACTCTGCCTTCGAGTCTATCGAATGGAAACTAATTTCTGAGAGACAGACAAACAGTCGAATGAAGAAGAGATTAGTAGATGAGAGAAATCACTTGATCTGAATGCTTATTCATGTAATATAAGCCCCATTTTTGGCATTTAGTTAGCGCTCTATTTGGTTGGAAATGCATTTTCTAATCAAAAATAATCCCAACTTTCGATTATTAACGTCAGTGTCAGTCTCGCACCAGACCGTCGACTCCTCGCTTAGATTTTAATTTGAAAAAATCGAATCTAATTAATGGTTTGTCTGATTCAGACAGCAATGTCTTCTCTACCAGTTAGAGCTCTCATGGTCTCTCTCTCTCTCTCTCTCTCTCTCTCTCTCTCTCTCTCTCTCTCTCTCTCTCTCTCTCTCTCATCAACTCATTAGTATTGTTGTCATGACTTTTACACATCCAATAAATGCATTTAAGTCTATAAGAACACTAATCTTGACATTAACTACACGATTACGACTGACTTTTTTCATTAACAGATTAAATACTTTGATATTATTTCATTGAATACAACATAACTCACACAAAGTCTCAAATTTCAATATATATTTATTTATGTAATAAATGTATAGAATTGTAAAATAAATTTCTAATAAACTTAAATAAATAGCTCAACATTTCATTAGACTCTACACTGTATTTGCACTTATTTCCGATGAAATACCTGTGCACTGCAGTTGAGTGTCATTTCGAAACTATTTAAGACTTGATTGGCATTTCGTGAACACAACTAAAATTGGAAATATTTTCCTCTCAAGTAGTCTTCACTTGAAGTTGTCTGACGAGAGGAGAGGCAACGGAGACATACTCTTGACTCGAGTCAGTCTAATGTTTAATTTTATCGCAAAGAATAAAAGGCAATAAGAAGTATATGAAATAAGAGAAAAGAAATATATTGGGGCCAATTGCACCAACAGATCATACCAGAGCTCTAATGTCTTTTTCACATCTCATTAGATAATCAATAAATTTAATATAGTTTTGAACTTTTTATTGCTTTCGCTTTTTTCGCTCGAATTAAATAAATAAAACATTTCTCTATCAATAAATCGGAATTGGAAATAACCTTGGTCAATACTCTGTGCAATATTAGTACATCCAGTGGACAATCTATACTCTATTGCACTGACTATTAGGAAGAAAAAGAAGATAATATCGAAAGAAAAATAATAAAAACGTTTAAATTTATTTTTTCTCAACTATTCATTGAAGGCTAGGAAAGGTTCAGGGCAAGCTCAAAGCTCTTAGACTCAAGGCACTTATTTGTGCTCATTTATATATCTGTCGAATTGGACTAATTTGAACTGGAACAAAGCAATAAAAACGGCTTTAGTTGTTATAATATGATTTAGTTAAGGTTTTTGATCAAGTTTACATTCTTCTTCGTACAAGTATACACGGAAGCAATTTGTCTGCATTTCAATAGAAAGACTGGTCACTTATTTTCATATTATATCAATAAATATCCGAAAGAATAAGCGCTTTATTCAAATATATGCGAACATAGCATCTGAATGGGTCTTATACTGTATTGTGTGATAAATGCGCTTTTAGTGCATTTGATTGAATTAAGTTTTATATAATTTAAAGTTAGTTTGAAATTGAAAAATCACTTTTAATGCACTGCAGTTTGTTTGCCATTATATTGTTTGTCGTATATAACGGCAAAAAAAGTATTATATGTCGTGTAAAATAATGAGCCAAAGCTCTAAATGTTGTATATTGTGCACAAACAGGACTACATTAGCATAAATCAAGACCAGAGCCACAAACTCCTGCATTACTGCACATAAATCAGAAATCATTCATTCATTCATTTCTGTTCTCTTTTTCTTTCGATTTCTTTCCTTAACTTCTTATAAAAGACTATATTATTGTGACATTACATCCGAAGCCAATACACAAATGTATGTTTGAATGTCTATTTCCAACTCCTTTCTCACACGTTTAGCTCAAAGCTATTGCAGTCTATTGTTGTTCATCTAAATAAAGTGCATTTATATAAGGCTAACAATAATAGAAATATTACATAAATTTATTTGTATTTCAATATACAGTAGAGTTAAACAAACTCACAAACGATTAAATAAAAGTTACTACAAATTTCATCTATTTTATTGAATCAAAGGTTATTTGATGATCAGAACAGTAACCAAACTTTTAATTAATTTTATAATAAAATGAAATTTTTGTCTTGTTTATGATTTTTACTACAAATGTTCTGCATCTTAAATAAAAATTCTGAATCTTTTCTGTTAAACGAATATTTTTTTTCAATTTTGAGCTCAAATTAGAAACTTGTAAACACTTTAGAAAAAACTTTGGATTATTTATACTTCGAGTGAAGTATTTATGTATTTTCAAAATTATATCCGTTATGTATACTGTAGTCTGCATTCATGTAAAGTGCAAAAAGCAAAAAGTTAGGCCTTCACTCATCCCTATAACTCGGTGCTCACAAACATCTTTTTGTCAACTGTGCTCTGCTTTATATTCAATTATTTATTCATGTCATGTCTTACTATCCAGAATATGCAGCGCCGTATGCTCGTCTGCTTTCACTGCCTGTGCGAGAGAGAGAGAGAGAGAGAGAGAGAGAGAGAGAGAGAGAGAGAGAGAGAGAGAGAGAGAGAGAGAGAGCACAGTCACCCAACTCGACTCCAACTCTATTGCTTCAAACAAAACAAAACATAAGCTTAAAGTTTAAACTCAACACTCAAAAGGACTGTCGATATTAATTGAAAATTTGAGTTCCGTTCCATTAGGTCTCTGAATGAAAGCTTCTTTAAAATAGACTCAATTATATCGAAAAATTGTTTTTACTTCAAATTCTTTATATTGTTTTTCCTCATCTGTTTTCTCTTCAGACTTACTCTGTTTTGTTTCATTTGATTCACTCGTTTTAATATCAATGTTGTAATCAATATCTGAAACCATAAGCAAGGATTCATTTCATAGTAAAAGAGATGAATAGGGTGTACAGTATTCAGACTAACAGACTAACCAATGTATCTTTTGATTAAACTCATTCGAATGCCAGTCAAAAAAATTTATCAATTTTTATGTTTTTCTTTCTTTGCCTTAAATTCAACATAACTTTCATCATTCAAACCATTAATTCTTTGAATATATTTTTCTTTAGAATATATAAAGAGTTTATTTGAGCAGAAGTTGGTTTGAATTTTAGATTTGAAGACAACTTCTGAATATTTGAGTCAATCTTCTTCTCTACAAAAAAAAAGATGCATTCATTGCGTTATAGTCATTGCACTTATAATTGTGTTCACTTCATTCGATGCATTGCTGGCCTCAGGAGAGTCCGCACTGATTAATGTGAGTTTCATTCACTTCATTCACAAAACTTCAATATCTTGTTCGCCAAAACTCGCGAATTATTTATGAACTTCTATGGAATTTAGGCTCAAATAAAGAAAATGATTGGCAGAGAAAAGCATTCTCTAAGGGATTCTAATAAAGTGTTTCATAAAATAACTCTTTCTTTGTTAGACTCAATGCTTTTTGTTTCCTACGTTTGATTATAGACTGCAATAACAACACAACAAAATGAAAACAAATTTTTTACACTTATCCTAAGATTTCATCCTTTTCTGACCCTCTTTTCATCACAACTTTCTTTCATGTTTGGGCTCTTCTCTCATACAAATACAGAGTATAAGACATGTTATAGAGTATCAGAATTGAAGCAAAAACATCCGTTTGTTCATTGAATTCAATTAATTTCTGGATTTTCACAGAACAATCAAATAGAAATATCAGCATGCTTATACTGTAATTCCTTATCTATATAAATCTTACCTGGAGTTATTGCACTACTTTTATTAGTAAATGTTTACCCTCTGAGCTAAATGAGGTCTACCCTTCCGAGTGTAGGGACGGGCAAACCTGACTGGATTGGAACGACAACGTTTCAAGTCCTCTGAGAAAAGCAGCCTGACAACATTAAGTAGAGTTGGCCAACACTGAAATCTAATAGATTAGAAGAAATAAATGTTTGTTTAAGAAATTGTGTCAATCGATGGCAAAAGACATCTAATTGTTTGGCATCGACTCAACCAAAACACTCTTTAGATTCTGTTTTGCGTTACAGTTCTTATATTACAGACAATTATTAATGATTTTTAAAGATTTTGCTTAAAGATAACAATTTGTCAACACATCTGATAATTGGCTATAAAACGCAAACATTATTCTGAATTAATTTTGTATTCATAAAAAATATTTGTTTTTATTATAAATATACTTAAGTATTATTAAACACTTAAATGTTAATTAATTGCAGCGACTATTATAAAAATAAATTGAGCAGTCATCAAATTAAAAAATTTCCACTAAAACCCAATTGAATTTAACAAAAATTAAACTAATTTCACACTTAAACTCATAAATACAGAATAAATGAGTAAAACATTTAATTAATTTTGTTGACTAATGTTTTTTCGCTAATTATAAAAATGATTTGATTGCAGACAACATATAATAAACAATAATAATCGTGAATAATGACGAGAATTACTTAAATAAATTGATCTCTAAATGTTTGTAAAATCCAAACTTGATATTCAACAGAATCTCAAACATACAGATGGCTTGTGTTGAAAATTTATTGATTTTTATTCTATAAGACAAATATTTTGCTGAGAATTTCGTTTAAACTCAACATTAATTAAAGTTTTGAACTTATATTCATATAATTATATTATTATTGTTCAAATCGTTGTATGATTTTTACTGTATTTCATGCGTTGTCTAAATTCTATGTTATTTTAAGAGCAAATCATATATAAGTCTAATAATAATATTTTTGTTGAATGGCATAACATTTGCTATAATTCCTTTGCGTGACTAAACAAATAAGATTTCGGTTCTAAACATTAAGATATGATTCTCTGTCAACAAATCATACATTCGCTAAACCAGAGCCCAAACTCAGTTCATTATAATTGCTTTATTTATTTCAGATTAGTTTTCTTACAATTCATTTAATCAGAAAAATGTTATTAAAAGTTCTCGTATTTAACGAATGATTGAAATTATACTAATTTCTAATTTTGTCGGCCTTTTAATCATTTTTGTAAATACATTGTATTGGTGCTCAACTGTATTAAGATGATCCTGCTATTTTCATTTATATTATTATATTTACAAATTTTAATTCATAATAAAAACATTCTCTGTTATTGATTTATACAGGTATGAACAAATATGCAAGTTCATTTTCTACTAGGGATGGCCAAGCTCGGCAAACCTAGGGGGGGGTATAGGGGGAGGTAAAATGGCGGATTTTTCGGCTCAAA
>JAQIWA010003401.1:0-10578 GCA_034693305.1 Eueremaeus valkanovi | reverse complement strand
CTCCCGTAGTCCAAAACATCAAAATCCAAAACGTCGGTGGGACCTCGACTTAAATATCCAGCCTACTGATAATTACTGTCAATTACTGTCAATTACTGTCAATTACTGTCAATTACTGTCAATTACTGTCAATTACTGTCAATTACTGTCAACAATTACTGTCAATTACTGTCAATAAAAATCAGTTGATTTAATCTGAAGGGGAAAGACGTGTGAACTACAGTCGAGTGCTCTCGCGATTGGCTGACAACTGGACACTCAATATGAAAGTGATTTATTATAGTCTTTACAATTAAGTCAAGAAAAATATATAAAAATTTTACACTTTTTATCGGTCAGTGCTATAGAAGTACAGAAAAAAAAGTTGAAACACACAATAGATCTCTCGCTGAACGCCAATTAATATCAAGAAAAAATACTTTTCGACACTTTTGAAAAAATTATTCATTTATTAAGAATTTATGACAACAAATATTAATAAGATTTATCAATTGCTCATGGCTATTTATCCCAAAGCACATTTAAGATTATCATAAAATTCATTACAAATTCTTGCAAAAAAGATGATTTTTGTAGATATGTTGACATAAATCTATACGAGACTGCATTTGAGCTCTTTTTCTGATTTGTAGAGAAAACTTAATTAAGCTCTGCTCTGATAAACATAATGTTATACTGACTGTAGTAATGCTCAGCAGAAGAAAAAAACTGTAAAGAAATAGAAGTATTCACTAATTATATTGTGATTAACACTCTTTGCATATCTTTACAGTTCAAGTGTATAATAGCGGACACAATATTACAGACAGAGTATAATAGCGCTGATTATCATTGATTATGTTTTGCCTGTTTTTCCAAGGGAATGATAAAATATAGTTAAGAATCAAGTTGCTTTTTGTTTTTATTCAGGCAACGACATCAATATGTTGATAGATAAGTTTTTTTGCACTGATTTCTATTCAATAAATCTTATCAATCAAGTTGTTTGAATATTAAAGTTAATCAAAATAATAGATTAGTTAATAATTTCAAAACTGATTGTGCGAATGTATGACGAGAACTAATATTTTTATAAAGTAACCACGTCATTTAGTATTATATTGAACTACCTAGTATTAATTATAATATATACCAACTGTAAATTTGAAATAAAAAGCGAAAATTGTTACAGTTTTTTATGTAAGTTAAATACTTGGGAATTCAAAATAGAAATTTTTAACCATGATACATCAAATATAAACAGTATCAATTATTTTTAATGTCATCGTTAGTAAACATTTTCTATTTTTTTGAGCATTTTTCGGCAAAATATCGTATTATTTATCAGTAAATGTATATAATTTACACCATTTAATAGTAACAATTAACTAGCTCAATTTTGCTTTCAAACAGAAACACTTTATATTTCTGTTGTTTAGTTTTAAATTTTGTTCTATAAAACAATTCTATAAATCATTTATGAAAGCTACTAGGTTAATATTATTTAAATAATATTTACATTTAATTGCTTTAAATTCTTATCCAAAATATTCATCACATTTTCATATATTAATCAATTTATAAAACTGTAAAATAATTCAGATTTTAGCTTAAAAACCACAATATTATTTAAATTATTAAAATTTGGTTTCATTTCAGTAAAGTTTTATTCAAATATTTTTTAAAATTTTAATAAACAAAATATGTTAAAGAACTTCACAGATAAACAATATTTTTATAACTGTAGTGAAGAGAATATTATATAACTCTAAATGAATGCGAAAAAACCTATTCAACCAAAACATTGATAATACGGGACTAACGGAACGGAAGGAAGTTCTGCAATGAGTTTGTGCTGATATTGAACTACTTTTATATAAAATAAAAGGAAAACTATTCTCATATTCAATATGTTATGTAATGTTTGGGAAAGTAGTGGAAAAGAGAGTCAATATTAATACAGTCGAATGAAATGTGTGTTATTTTATTGCGATTACCGTTTATATTGATATTGAAATTATTTGCTCAGAAGGTGTGAATATCACTATTTTTCAAGCAATAATTTTCTAAATATCTAACCGTTCAAAGTAATAAAAAGTTGACCATGCTTAAAAGTTAATTTTGAAAATCCATGTGTTTTCAAAAATTAACCTATCTGCATTAGATGAGTTAGAAGATAAATAATAACCTTTTTGATTTTTCTTTCGTGAACATAAATGGATTTGAATTATTAATGAATTTTGCATTATAATTATGGTCCTGGTAATTATTTTTATAAAATCAAGCAAGAACTGTAACTTTAATATATTTTATCTCAAAAATATGATAAAATATTTTATATTATTCATATTGGTTGACGTTGAATGGCTTTTATTTGAACATGTTTTATACAGGTATTTTTGAAAATTTCACTGTTTGTACAAGTTTGTGCATATGCTAATATATTCTATATAAAAAATATTGGACCTAGCCAACGTAGACTTTGTAACATATTTTATGAAAATATTTTTGAGAATTTCACTATTTGTGCAAGTTTCATTTTTAAGACTAAATTACCGTTAATACTGGTATAATTAACTAATTATAAACATGAAACTTTTTTATAAAAAAAATTAAATTGAACATGCTATAAAAATTCCAAAGGATTTGTCAGTGTTAGAATTTTTTCGTTCAGAATTTGATGACATTTTATCCATGAATAACAATGAAAAAATGACAAAGAATCATGCAAAAATTTTGTTGAAAAAATTAAAATCAAATTGGTCAAGTACAAAAACAAGTTTCAACAAAACTTCTGAGTTACATGTGATAATTGAAAAATTCCTTCCGGACAATATTTATACTAATAAATGGTATTAAGAAAAACCAAAAATGATTGTTTTGCTCAACATTTTCACCAAGAAAATTTGTTTTTAACATTTTGATCAAGAATTTGGTATCATTGCCGCTCAGTTACCAAACTTTTCAGGTCATTAAATGAAAGATATACACAATATCTTCTTAATTCACTAATAAAAAGTTTGGTAACCAAGGGGCAATGATACCGAATTTTGGATCAAAGTTTTCAAAACAAATTTTCTAGGTGGAAAAGTTCAGCAAAATAATTCTTATTTGTATTTCTAAATACCATTCATTAGTATAGATAGTATGCAGAAGGAATTTTTCAATTATCTCATGTAACTTAGTAGTTTTGCTGAAACTTGTTTTTATCCTTGGTCAATTTGTTTTTGATTTTTTCAACAAAATTTTTGTATGATGCCTCATCACTTTTTCATTGTTATTCATGGATAAAATCTCATCAAATTCTGAAGGAAAAAATTCTAACTCTGACAACTCCTTTAACCTAAGGTCGTAATACTGATAATTATTGTCACAAAATCAAGCATAAGATGTAACCTTACTATAATTTATATCAAATATATGCTAAAATATTTCACAAAGGTTATATTGGGAAGAGCTTAAAGCCGACTTTAACATGCTTGATCCATATATTTTTCAAAAGTTTTTGATTTTTAAATCTTGCATATTTAATGGATCTAAAACATTAATGAATTTTTACATTATAATAGTAGTGCTTTTAAAAAGCTTTTTAAATGATCAAGCAAAAAATTGTAATATTAATATATTTTATCTGAGATATATGCTGAAATATTTTATATTGACATATTGGACCAAGAGAACTACTCATTTTAAAATGCTTTATCAATAAGTTTTTGAAAGTTCCTAATTTGTTCAAGTTTAATTTTTATAAATATTTTGAAACTAAAAATATAAACATAAAAAGTTTAATCAAAAAATAAAATTGTACAGGCTTTAAAAATTCCAAAATTAACATATGTTCATTTATTTAATTATGGTCTTCAATGGATTTTATTATTTTAAATTCTTTTATCAAATAATTTATTAATAAAAAATTAGAAAAAAGTATTTTCATGTAACACAAAAAAAAATCAATTATATTAAATAAAAAATAAAAAATTTAATTAACTATAAAATTTTTTAAAAAACTGAAATTTTGAAACCATTTAAAACAATGGATGGACAGACAACTTCTCAAAAACAAACGCGAGTATACTACCTTGCAAAATAAATTAAAATTTAAATATTTTAAAATGTAATTATGATCCTGATAATTATTTTTAGAAAATAAAGCTTGAACTGTAACATTAATATATTTGATCGCAAATATATGCAGAAATATTTTATATTGACCATTTGGACTACAAAACCGTAGCAGATTTTAACTTGTATATCTATAAATTTTTGAAAAGTACACTATTTGCACAAGTTTCATTTAAAAACTGGAAGCTGCAATTTTATGTGAATTATTTATATAAAAATAATTTATGACAAAAATTGCTAATATAGCAAATGGGGTGAATGCAGCTCGCACACTTTACAATTTTATCTTTTTGAAACCTTTACAACATTTAAACTAATTTATCAACGTAATAAATTCACTCACTTGAAAAGCTGAAATATTTTACAAAATATTTCATAATAATTAAACATTAGAATGATAAATATCTGACCAGGCTAAATAGTTAAGTTGGAAATAGCTGGTGTTTTCAAAATTGTAACTATCTGCATTAGGCAGTTGGCTATTTTTTCTATCTTACTAGTTACAATTTAATGAATTTGAAATTATATTTATAATCTTGGTAATTATTTTGCAAGAACTGTAAAATTAATATATTTTATCTCAAATATATGCCCAAAAAATTTATATTAATCATTTGGGCCGCAGCCAAGTGATTTTAGTCAAGTTCATTTTTTCGGGCTTTAGATATCTGAACAAGTTTAATTTTATAACTGATTTATACTGAAAAATATCTATGAAAATGAATAATTTTGCACTTAAAATTTTTAATTTATCCCAGGGTAATAGTTTTACTAGTTAATTAGTGATTTGTTTTTAATAATTTTATCAAATAATTTATTGAAAAAATAATTTTTTCAATAAAAGTATTTTATTTTGTTACACAACAAAAATTAATTAACAGGAGTACCAAGGGGCTATGTGTGCACAAGTTTTCTGATTTACTGTTTTGCAAATTATCACCTAGGACTCATGTATTTTATATTTAAATTTGTAACGGCTGATGGCCACTCTAAAGCGGAGTTCCTAATCGCTCGGTAGCTCACTGGTTAGAGCGTGCGACCCTGGAGCTGAAGGGTTTAATCAAAAAACAGGCACGAACGTTATTACCAGCGAGTATACTTTGGATCTTTTGGTGATAATTATGACAATAGCCATTAGAAGATAATTGGGTCATTTGGTATTCAATACTATATTATTTACAATGCATTAGCTGTAACAACGATAACAGATAATATTAAAAATTTTGAAATTTGGGAAATATATGAAAATTTAGAAAATTTTGAAAAATTTTACAACAATGGTGCACGTACAGACAGACAGTCAGACAGCTTCTCAAGAACATAAACGAGTATACTCGCTAATAAAGTTTTACAGGCTTTAAAAATTCCAAAATTAACCTATGGTCAGTATTTTATTTAGAATATGGTCTAAAATAGATTTTATAATTTAAAATTATTTTATCAAATAATTTAGTGAAAAAAATTTGAAATAAGTATTTTCATGTAACACAAAAAAATCAATTATATTATATTAAATAAAAAATTTAATTAATTATAAAATTTTTTGAAAACTAAAATTTTGAACCAATTTAAAACAATGAATGGACAGACGGACAGACAACTTCTCAAAAACAAGCGCGAGTATACTAGTTTCCAAAAAAAATTGAAATTAATTTAATTGGATTTAAAATATAATTTAACATTGTAATTAAGATCCTGGGGATTAGTTTCAGAAAATCTGACCAAAACTGTAACAATAATTTATTTTATCTCAAAAATATGCTAAAATATTTTATATATCATATTGGGCATAGCCGATTGGTCTTTAATTTAACATGTTTTATTCATGTATTTTTGAAAATTTCACTATTTGTTCAAATTAAATTTATAAACATGAAAAACATTTGACAAAAAATAAAATTGAACAAGCCCGAAAAATTCCAAATTTAGCCTATGGTCATAATCCTGGTAATTAATTTCACAAAATCAAGAATAAGCTGTAAACTTACTATAATTTATCTCAAATATATGCTAAAATATTTTATATAGATTATACTGAGAGGGAAGTGAAAGCTGAATTTAACATGCTTGATCCATATATTTTTGAAAAGTTTACTATTCGTTCAAGTTAATAACTGATTTGTTTAAATGATTTAATACTGAGAAAATATCTTATTATAAACATGAAAATTTAATCAAAAAACATAAAATTTAACATGATCTAAAATCCAAAAGATTTTTACTCAAGGGTGTTAGTTTTAATTAGATAATGGTTTTATCATCTCTATAACATTTTTAATTTTTATATCTTGCACAATAATGGATTTAAAACAAAATTGAATTTTTCATTATAATTGTAGTGCTTTTAAAAGATTTTTTGAATGATTAAGCCATTAATTTTGAAATATAAATTTGACCATGTTTTCAAAATTGTAATTATCTGCATTAGATGAGGGTAACAGGATCAATAATAACCTTATCGATCTTTTTCTACCTTGCACATTAATGGATTTAAAATACAGATGAACATTTTAAAGTATAATTATGATCCTGGTAATTATTTTTAGAAAAACAAGCAAAAACTGTAACAATAATATGTTTTATCTCAAAAATATGTTAAAATATTTTATATATTTCATATTGGGCTAAGCTGGCTTATGACATTTATTATAACATGTTTTATTCATGTATTTTTGAAATTTTCACTATTTGTACAAGTTTAAATTTGACACTAAAACTATCTTATTATTAACATAAAAAATCTTTTAGCAACAAATAAAATTGAACATGCTCTAAAAATTCTTAATTTATCCTAGGGTCATATCTTTAAATAGAGCTTTAATAATTAAATGATCTTTATAATTTATTTTATCAAATTATATTTTTAAAAAAAATTTTGTAACACCAAAAATCAAATTACTTGAGGTAAATAAAAAAAATTTCATTAAAAGCAAAGTAATATTGAATTCAAACCTCATTTATTCGCTATATATAGCTCCTGAATGAAGAGATTATTGATATTCTCAATGAGTCTCAATCTCAGTCTCTTAATATTGAGAAAATACAGTATCATATTATAAACATAATATAATTTAATCAAAAAAATAAAATTTAACAAGCTCTAAAATCCAAAAGATTCTCACTCTAGGGTACATTATAATGGTAGTCCTTTTAAAAAGATTTTTAAATTGTCAAGCAAAATACTGTAACATCAATATATTTTATCTCAAATATATGCTAAAATATTTGTTATTCATTATTTTGGGAAGAGGAAATAATATACTTTATCAATCTATTATTGAGAAGTTCGTAATTAGTTCAAGTTTAATTTTTATAAATAATTTAAAACTTAAAAATATAAACCTAAAAAATTTATTAAAAAAAATAAAATTGTACAGGCTTTAAAAATACCATATTTAACCTTTGGTCTTTGCATTAATTAGGATATGGGTTTAAATGGATTTTATAATTTAAAATTCTTTTACCAAATAATTTATTTAAAAAAATTTGAAAAAGGTATTTTCATATTACACAAAAAAGTAATAAAAGTTTTTTACATTGTAATTATGATCCTGGTAATTATTTTCAAAAATTCTGACAAAAAACTGTAACAATAATATATTTTATTTCAAAAATATGCTAAAATATTTTATATAAATCATCTTGGATTAACCGCCATGTGACATTTATTTTAGCATGTTTTATTCATGTATTTTTGAAGATTTCACTATTTGTACAAGTTTAATTTAGCACTAAAACTATCTAATTATGAACATGAAAAACTTTTAACAAAAAAAAAATAAAATGAATATTCTTTAATAATTCATAATTTATCCGAGGGTCATATATTTAAATGGATCTATATAGATCACATTGGAGCGAGGCAACGTAGAATTTGTAATATATTTTATAAAAACATTTTTAGAATTTTACTATTTTTGCTAGTTTCTTTTTATGAATAAATTATCGTTATTAATGAAAAATGACTGTTTATAAAAATAAAATCATTTTATAAAAAAAATTAAAATGAACATGCTCTAAAAATTCAAAATTTAACCTATGGTCATAATCCTGGTAATTATTTTCACAAAATCAAGCATAAGCTGTAACCTTACTATAATTTATCTCAAATATATGCTAAAATATTTTATATAGATTATATTGGAACGATCTGTAACAGCATTTGACAAGCTTGATCTATATTGAGAAGAACAGCGAGACATCAAACAAAAGTTTGTGCGCCAGCACATAGGCACACACGTAGGCCAGGCATTCAAACGTTTGTTTGATGAATGCCTAGTTCAAAGTACTTTTCCATTCACACTGAGAATATAGATTTTAATGTATTTGAATAGAAATCGTTTCAATCGAATGAAAAGTGATTTAAAAGTTGAAATTGTTTTAACTCTAATATTAATACAGTATATCTAAGCATAGGATAAGTTGAATAAATGTTATACAGTATACGATCAGTTCAGTGGCTTTAAGGCTACAGCAACTTAACTCAATGTATCAAAAATTGTATAAATAGAAGTGTTTTCTCTCAATCTTTTTCATTCTGCTTTTGTAAGCCTAACGAAGCACTTCAATAAAGCTCTTTATATTTTAATTGTTATTTCATCATTTACTCTGCCCGTCGACACCCCTACGCATCCATTTCGGCGAACATCTCTACGCATCCATTTCGGCTAACATCTCTATTTGTAAGTTACCCTAAACAGCAATATATACTTTGCGTTCGTCTAAATCAAGTAGTCTTGTTGACTAGGTGTCTACTCCAGGACGCGGTCAATTCTACGGATTTTCCCGGAACGATCCATACGTATTGCGTTAACACTTCGTTTGAACCTACTGTCCAAAACGTGCCCGTCACAATATATTCTTCAAAAGTTCACTATTTGTTCAAACTTATAACTGATTTGTATAAATGATCCACAGTTAATATTTTATTATAAATATTAAATTTTTTTATCAAAAATTATTAAATTAAACATGCTCTAAAATCCAAGATTTTTACTCTA
The DNA here is from genome assembly GCA_034693305.1 of Eueremaeus valkanovi. Lineage (NCBI taxonomy): Eukaryota > Metazoa > Arthropoda > Arachnida > Sarcoptiformes > Eremaeidae > Eueremaeus > Eueremaeus valkanovi. The sequence continues at coordinate 1,477 of JAQIWA010003401.1, read as the reverse complement.
GGCCCTAGAGACCTGGGTGCTATCTTTAATTAGAGAATGGTTTAAATGAACTTTATAACCATTTCAATTTAATATTGCAAGATTGCATATTAATGGATCAAAAACATATATGAATTTGACATTATAATTGTAGTCCTTTTAAAAAGATTTTTAAATGATCAAGCAAAAAACTGTAACATTAATATATTTTATCTCAAATATATGCTAAAATATTTTATACTGATCATATTGGAGACAGAATGGCCGACATATTTTAAAATGCTTTATCAATAAATTTTTGAAAAGTTCGTAATTTGTTCAAGTTTAATTTTTATAAATAATTTAAAACTTGAAAATATAAACATGAAAAAGTTTAATCAAAAAATTAAAATTGTACAGGCTTTAAATATTAGGATGATTGTTTTAATTAGCATATGGTCTTAAATGGATTTTATTATTTAAAATTCTTTTTTAAATTTAATAAAAAAAATTTAAAAAAAAGTATTTTCATGTAACCCAAAAAATCAATTAAATTGAAGTAAAAATAAAAATTCAAATAATTATAAAATTTGTTGAAAAACAGAAATTTTAAAACCATTTAAAACAATGGATGGACAGACGGACAGACAACTTCTCAAAAACAAACGCGATTATAACTAGCTTTCAAAAAAAATTGATTTAATTGGATTAAAAATATAAATAATTATTTTACATTGTAATTAAGATCCTGGTGATTAGTTTCAGAAAGTCAAGCAAAGACTGTAAGAATAATATATTTTATCTCAAAAATATGCTAGAATATTTTATATAGTTTATATTGGGCTAACCGAGATGACGCATTTATTTTAACGTGTTTTAATTTTTGAAAATTTCACTATTTGTACAAGTTTAATTTAACACTAAAATTATCTAATTATTAACATGAAAAAAACTTTTAGCAAGAAATAAAATTGAACATGCTCCAAAAATTCTTTATTTATCCTAGGGTCATATGTTTAAATGGAGCTATACTAATTAAATGATCTTTACACTTTTTCATCAAATTATTTATTGAAAAAAATACATTTTTAAAAATTATTTTTTTGTGACACAATGAAACAAATAAATTAAATTAAAAATAAAAAATTTCATTAAAAACAAAAATAATAGTGAATCCAAACCTCATTTATTCGCGATATATAGCTCTTGAATGAAGAGATTATTGATCTCTGAATAATGTTATCTGTCGTTGATATTCTCGACATTTTTTTATGAGAAAAATAAGAAAAATCTAATGAAAGACATAATGCAATTGAAAAATATTAATAAAATGTGAAAAATGATAGGAAAAATGTAGCGTAGCTACAATTTCTTTATTAGAAAACTTAATAAACTAAACGATCAGTAATTTTCGTAAACAGAAAAATAAAGTATATTTTTACTTGTATTATACAGTACTTGAAAATCAACTTAAAAACTAAATTAATTATAGGAATGAATATAAAAATAAATCACATTT
>JAQIWA010003400.1:0-10578 GCA_034693305.1 Eueremaeus valkanovi | reverse complement strand
TCGGTATTATTATCAATGTAACCGTCGGTATATTTATGTACTTTTTAATTCTCTATATAATCAGACGAACAAAGCGTGTATACAACGACCTGAAGCCCAATAAGACAAACATTCCTCTCAAAGAATGTATTTAATTATTAATATTATTTTTCCCATTCATTCAATCATTATATTAATTAATCTCATGTTTGATATTATTATTAATTAATTCTCTCATATCATTACATAATTCATGATATTTTCGATTGACCCTCCACATGACCTAGACCATTTATACACCTGACTATTTATCTATCGCATTGTAGGTAATATTCTTTTATTACAATTTTTATTAATTTAATTGTTTTTCTGTTTTCATAATAAATTTTTGTTTTGAAACAAATTGAAATAAGGTTTAAAAACATAGTTTTTTTTGAAAAATGAAATGAATGGCAAATAATGAAGAAATTAGTTTTAAATAAATTAAGGGATGAGTGCCTATGCGATCAGACTCATGAATGTAAATGAATTTAATTTCGCTTTCATTGATAGCATAAATGCAATGTTTGTTTTGGGTGCAGAGATGCTGAGGTTTGGAGAGCATCTGGGTCCTTAATGGCCTGTTTCTATCTTTAACTTATTTTCAACCCTTTTTACTCTTAATATCTATTTTGCTATTCATATGCGATCGGTTGAGCAGTATTTTACATAACTTTGTATTCATCTTAGATATCCTAATAAAGTAACATAAGTTCATTATAGTGTGGTTTTCAGTATAAAAACTTATTTGTTTGAATGCAATAATAAATTTCGGATAATTAATGGATAATTCAAATATTGATCGCAAGAACCTGTGGACTCATAAGTATGACCAGCACTCGAACTACTAATAAATTGTTTGGAAATAATAACAATAATTACAGCTCTAATAAGTGAATTAAGAGGACAAATAAAAACTTGAATCAACTCTAGTTTTGGACTTTTTTTTATTGAAAACGTGACTAATTTTTTTATACGTAAACTTATATTCAAGTAAATATTTGTTTTTTCGCCTAAAATATAAGCATGTTAGTTTACTAGTTTTATAAATATGCAAAATTTTCAGGGATAATATATTCCGTGTCAAATGATCTAGGTTAGTTCGTAGATGCAAATCAGAACAATTCAATTTATTTAATATAGATATTCTTGTTAGTTTAACTGTAAATTTGCCTAGTTCAGTTATCCTACTTAGTCACCCAGGTAGTCAATTTTAATCTCATTTATATTTTTATGTGAATTATTAGCAAGCTGTACCAAAATTATCAGATCATAATAATCTTATTAATTGGGTAATTCTGAATTAATTCTATTCAGTTTAAATGATTTTCAATTAATTAAATAAGATTTTTGTCTTATATTTCAATTAAGTTTTATTGCTTCTCAGATCAGATTATTTTTATAATTATTTCGCAATTCAAGTGAATTTCTTTGAATATATTCTTTTATTATTCTACTCTGTCTTTGGATGAAAATTAACCTTTCACAACTATGCTATTATAACCAGTGCATGCTATAAATTCATTAATGAAACTCTTGATAAGATGATATAAACTTTTTTTCCATATGCCTGCAGTTCATTAAGTTGTGTAACTATTATAGTAACACTACAGCAATTGTATCAATTAATTAATCCTGGTCATCACTGATTTTAACCTAGCTTATATAATTTACGGGCCTAATTACTTACAATGGGAAATACTTTGCTTTGTCTTGCATAGGGATGTGCAGGGGTATAGAAAACCCCCCCCCCCCCCGAGTTTGAGATTTGGCAAAATACTTTTGCCGAAAATGAACTTGTGCAAATAAAAGCTCATCACTAGTACAGTTTGATGGTACTTCACCTGGCTACTTATGTCGCCTGAGGCGACCGAAACTGGTCCCTGATCATAAGTACAAAATCATTGTCAGGTGTATCTGGCATAAACATCCTTGGTAATCTTTGCTGCACAGTTTTGAAATCCAAGTACAAAATATAACTTTTTAGTTCTATCCCAGTTCAGTTGAGTCAAAACATACAGTGAGAGTGAATAGACACAACCTAGTTATACTGTTAATAATTATTTCGCATGTTTGTTAATTTCAATTAACCATGCTGATAATATGATTATTTTTAAGACTAAATAGTTTTTGTGCAAGATCACATTTATCTTTTGTAATTGAACTGATTATAACTGTAACTGTCTAAAAAAAAATTCATTTTTATCATACAGGTTCACCCTCTTTTACCCGTTTCATACATTTTTTGTTATACATTATAAAATCACCTTGTATACTTTATTACCCCAACGAACTATCACTGATTCCACGTTTTACAAACATTGACTCTTGTTTTCATACAATCCGATTGTGTTTTCATGAAAATGCCGTTTAAAAACCGTTTCCTATCTGTATATCTCTGAAGAAAGTTATTTCGAAGTACTAGTGATGACCAGAATGTCAGAACTTTTGTCTATACCGAGAAAGTTAAAATCCATTGACTCGATTGAGGCAACCTTGGTCACTGTATCATAAACAAGCCATTGATTCTACATCATTGAGCAAGATGCAATTTTACATTATTTATAGAGGAGATCATTTATTTATGTGTATGTGGACATCCCTGGTAAGACAATTCTATATAAGCAGACCTTACAAAAGGAACGGTATTCTGTGTGCGCGCTCGACATGTTATGAATGAGAATAAGAAGGTATTGGAATACCATTATTATTAAGCAGAATATTTCAATACTACAGGAATTTTTAAATCAGCCTGGTCATCCCCGGATATTTTTTTTTCGAACAAGTGTTTCAAACAATCTGATGGTTTGTGTCATCTCTAAGTGTCTTGTGCTTCACTTTCACTCATATTTTCGGATTTTATCAATAATTCCAAGGTACAGTATTCCCCGGTTTATGTGTAATTTTTCTCTCTCATTAATTACTAATATTTCTCGTACTAATCCTACTGGTCATCACAGCGTTATTCTAAGAAGGTGAAGGGGGCAAGGCTGTTCTGTGCATTCAGTTCAGCCCCCTGGATCCTGACGAGAGGAGGATTTTGCCTTAATGCCTATCCTCACCCGTACGCACCACTCTTCGACTCCTACCGGGAGTGGAACCGTGTCAGACCAGAAATAACGCTTGACTACTAATCACTACTGACCAAGGTTGATACAGAATTAAGTTAACTCCACTTTATAGAACTCTGTTCCAACCAACCCTTACTGATGCGCGTCTTTTGCGGGCCATCTTTGAACATCTATATAATTCCTAGTCTACCTCAGATAAACCCCAACCTTTCCCAGACAAGTCCTAGCCTTTCCCAGACAAGTCCTAGCCTTTCCCAGACAAGTCCTACCCTTTCCCAGACAAGTCCTAGCCTTTCCCAGACAAGTCCTAGCCTTTCCCAGACAAGTCCTAGCCTTTTTTAGACAAGTCCTAGCCTTTCCCAGACAAGTCCTAGCCTTTCCCAGACAACTCCTAGCCTTTCCCAGACAAGTCCTAGCCTTTCCCCGACAACTTCTAGCCTTTCCCAGACAACTCCTAGCCTTTCCCAGATAATTTCTGGCCTTTCCCTGGCAACTTCTAGCCTTTCCCAGGCAAGTCATTTTTCCCAATACCTAGCTAGAAATTAATGCAAAACAATTGCAGAAATATATTTTATCCTTTATTTACAAACTGTGCCCACTATCGAAGAGCAAACTCTAAGCTATCATACGAGTGCTATATAATCATGCGATGTGTGCGAGAGAAGAGTGTGCACTGAAATGCTCGCAGTGCTACTACTATATAGTCAAAATAAGTACAGTCCAATCTGATAATAAAATAAATTCAAAAAATTATTTGACCATGAAAAGACGATGGGGGAGGTATTGCCGACCACTGGGTCTTATCCCCTATATTATGACATTTGCATTCCTAAAATAAAAAGACTGGTACTCTCTCGGGAAGTGCTCTAAACACTCAAAAAACCAATCCATGTCATAATACAAAACCCATACAACTTTAGTTGTTTACCCAATTTTACGTTACTATACTCAACTAAAAATAGCGAAACCTATACTTTTTCAGAATAACTAATGAAAACTGGTGATGATAGCGATAGGGTTGGCCAGCAATTACCCGAAGAACCCATAGACCTGGCCGCGGAACTAAACGCCAATCCAAATATCGTTCAGGGTACATTCTATTAATTTAGACTTTTGAAATAAGTGAATAGAAAGACATTAATTCTGCCCTCTCTTTACTCAGTCGATATCGACATGCAGTTCAGCCCAGATAGCCAACCCGACTCAGATGAAGAAGGCCCGAGATTGGTTATTGATGAGGGGTCTCTTGGGGTCCCCCCAACGTTTGGGACCTCAACCAGTGCCTCATTGGTTACAAGTGGGACCGGAGGACTAACTGGCCAAACCTTTGACCTGACGAACCAGGGAGTGGCCTTACCCCCCTTCGCAACCTATTTCGGCCGGTACACAGCCAATGTCGCAACTGAACCTGATCTGCATGAACTACAACCGGCTGTACTCACAACCACAATAGTTGAAAATTATGAAGCCGCCGAAGACAACGTCTCAGCCCCTTTCAGTCCGAACGCAATCCAAGAGGAGGCCGAGCCCCAGCCGGCTTCTATTCCTCAACCGGGGGCGGTTGTCACTAAAGAAGTAGGTGCTACTTCTCCACTACCTGAGAACTACCCGACCGTGCCCGCGAGCTCTGCTCCTGATATTTCAGACCAAGATGTTACTAGTCCTGGTCAACAATTGGAAGATTCTTGTTCTAATTCCGCCGAGTCTAGTGGGTCCCACTCCATTAGAGAAGTGTCCAGTGGCGGCTATTCTAGTGAGGACTCTTTCACAAGTACAGAGTCGCTCCGTGTTCAGTCTAGTAAGAGGATGAAAATGGAACCAAGGAAAACCCCAGATAAGGGCAGAAGTGAAAAGTATAAGGGAAATCTTATAAGACCAGCCAGGTTCACCACACCGCTACACTCTTCGGCGACTACCCAACCGATCGGTGGCAGTGATGAGGCTCGCACTGAGGACGCAGAATTGGTGGAACCTACTGACCCCCTCGAGGTCCCCACAGAGCCCGCTGAGGTGGTGGCAACCACTGAGTCCGCAGAGGTGGGGACACCCACGGAACCCGCTGAGGTGGTGACACAAACAGACCCCGTTGAGGTGGTGACACCCACTGAGCCCACTGAGGCGGCTACTCCTCCCGATCCCGTTCCGGGTCCTTCTACTAAAAGGCCGTACTCGGAGGCTGAGCGAGCTGCAAAAGTGGATAGCCGTCTGAGAAAGGACCGGAAGTACATTGGCAATAAGAATTATAGAATGACAGAGATGGAGAAAGAAGAGTATAGAAGGGTCGAGATGATATACCCCTTAAGTGACGAAGAAGATACTGGAGGGAGGATGCCGGCATTGTACAGGCATTGCTATTCCCTAGTAGTAGATAGGAAAATGAGCCTTAATGCATGGCTTAGAGAAAATGCTTTTACCACGTTTATGTCGAGAAAAAGAAGGGCTAAAAGGGTTCCGATGGATAAACCAACGGAACTCGCAACTCAAGAAACCCCGAAAGGGGCCGTTACTTTCGATAACCCGGTCTTTTGTATTTTGGATCACACAGAGAATGAACAAGGGGAATACGAATATTTCCTTGTCCAGTATATGTGTCGATTAAATGAGGTGCAAATTGCCAACGCCCCGGAAGAGCTCAAGCCTCTCCCTCACAAATTTGTCATTGCCGAGTGGGGCGAACAGAGTTGGCAGCCCGCAAAGAACTTCGAAAATTCGACCGCTTTAAAGCCGTACATACAGAAAATAAAGCATGGTAAACGGTATACAAAAATTACAACAGAAAAGGGATTCGATGCTAGAGTTAGTGCGGGTAGGGCGACCTACACTGACCTCCTGCCAGATCTTTCATTACCGCTGTCACCTGATTACGGAATTGTTTCTCGATACGTGTCGGAAAGCCTTAATAAACTCTCTACTTTCGACAAAAGAGCACAAAAATTTTTTGAGTAAATCAACTTCCATCTCTGATCTCTACTAACAGTTAAATTATTATTTTAGCTTCAACTGCCAGTTGACATTCTTTAATGACTTTCAAAAATTTTGTTCGGAAACATTGGCACAGTCTGACTTGGTATTGTTCCCGAACATTGTCGGTAAAGCAGACCAAAACCAGTACGATCATGACTTTATTAATAAACGGTTGAAAGAACACGACTTTCGAACGATACTGTGTCCAACCACTGTGGCAAATCGTGTGAGAGCATTATTGTACCAAAACAAAACAGTCATTGTACCCCTATTGTCATTTAATGACAAGAGACTGAAAGAAGAGGATGCAAACAGACATTGTAGTGTTGGAATATTCAGAAGGGAGTCATCAAAAGTCAAATGTATAAATAAATTTTCCGATTAATTAGTTTCGAAAAATAACGTTAATTACACATTTCAGGTTACTACTTTGAACCGACCAAGGAAGACCCGACGTATTGGGATGTAGTGCCGACAATGAAGAACATTGTTACCGCCAGACAATTCAGGAATTTTGATGGCGATATAATGAGAGCTTACGGGAATCAAAAGAGGGATGGGCGCGATTGCTTCACACAAATCATGAAATACATTGCATTGCTTTTGGACGGCTTTGACTTTGTTCGCAAACAAAAATTTGTTTCTAATAATCTCTTAAAAGAGGCTTGGCTTAAATGTAAACGCTGAACCCCTGTATGGTCACTTATCAAATATTAAATGTATTTGACCCGAAAATGGTCAACCGAGTTGATTGTCTTCTATTTTCATATTCTTACTTTAATAGTCTTTCCCTAATAAGGGACTGGTTATAGTTTAAATCCCACCCTTGCTGTTATGAAGGAGTATACGGCTTCTGACCCCTTTCCCTGACCTCACAAACTGGTCACCCGACCGACCCATAGCCACTCAAAAGGCCCCTGCGGTCCCCTCCTCAGCCGTACACCCCTTACATTATTAATGAGTCGCTTACCCTTCGCTCCGAAGGTCGTGTCCTGCGATCGGTTATCCAATTAGTGGTCACAGCACTCACTTACACACTGGCACACACCACACAAACGCACACACGAAACGATTCAATAGATAAGCTTTTGAACACAAGTTTATTGAAGTGAACACTTTGACAGTAAGTACAGGAATGAGCGCAGAAATGCGCTCACAATAGGTTATAGCGAGCCCACTCCCTTCTTCTGCTCTTCAGCGCCTTATAAGGTAAGTATAAGAGTCCGCTTCGAACCCTAAATGGTCGCCTCACAGAAGGGTAGGAGTGGCCTCACCTTACCTCACAATATTACATTATTTTGACTTTCATTTATGCCTTCAATAACACAATTTACTAATTCAGTTATCCATAACTCAACTGTATTTTTGCCAACAATTTTCTTGTTATTCAATTGATGGCAAAAATACTTTTGTTTTTTCAAAATTTCATTGAAAAACTCTCTTTTAAAATACAAAACTTCAGCCATAGTTCACAGTTCACAGTTATTTTACATATCAAGGAGATATTTGGCTTATTAACATATGCTATCAATATGTCCCTGTAAATAATATCAGTTTTAATTTGAATTTAGCAAGAACATTTACTTTATTTAATCAGCAACTTTGCACATAAATGATAAATATTTCAGAAAACATTTATTTTTAAAAAATATTTTCAAGGAGAAAAGTGCAATGCTTTTTAATGGTACTGTACTTTGTAATCTTTATGTGTAAAGGCATCCTGGGTCATGCGCATCAAAACGAATATAACTAATCTAATAATCGGGTGGAAACTACTTATACCCAGAATCATTTTAAGAAAACATTGAAGATAACTTTAATAGTTCCTAGATAGAAAAGAAGTGACTAAGTTCAAAATATATAGCATGATGATAAATGCAGAGTAAATGAGGGTGAAAATAATAATACTTATGGAATGACCAATATTATTAGTTAATAATACAAAATTAAACCAACATGATCATTTTCTAATATAGAGTTTGGTACGAAAGATATCGTTTTTTGAGATTTATTCAAAACTTCATTGAAACCATAAATTACGAGATTATTTTGCCTAACTTCGATAACAGACATCATTTCACTCTCAATTCCGTTAATATAAGTCCTGCCATTGGTCCTCATCAGCCTCGTGGTGGGGGCGGTTGGCGCAATCGTGGTTCTCCAGGACCGCCTAATCTTGAATAGCCATTCAGAGATAATGCGCGTACGCACAGCAATGTCAGGTTTGGCAGAGGTGGTCGCCGATTTGTTGCGAGAAATCAATATCGAGCGAATACATCCTATTACAAGGCGGACCTACATCAAGGCTATAAAACGCAATACGCAGGAGGCCGACCGTTTGCGCGAGCGTATCTACACAGACGTAAATGGATGCATAGCTCTTCTCGAAAGCACAAGAGGACCTCATACCGACACAGAAGAAAGCGGAGAGGACTAAAACAACTAAATTCCTATTTGGCTAAGAAATCTATGTTCTGTTATAGAAAATGTTTACAGTTTCCATTCCCTATTGAAGCAGGCAAAGAAGCATCGCATTGGGAATACTCTATTAAGCCCGAAATTGTGTTAAACTTTCCGAACGCAGAGATTTTATTCAAACGGTTTGAATCCTATAAAATAAAGAGGGCTACGTTGATTTGGTATCCTGACCAGGTATCGGTTATACACAATGTTACAACGCCGACAGGTCAATCAGCTTCTACTGATACTGTTGGGCTCATTAATAAAAGAGCTAATTCCGGTCTATGGTGGGACTTCCGTTGTGAGATGGATCAGGTCAGCCAACTTATAAAGAATTATTATCAGACACTCGCGCAAGGAAATTTAACGCGCATCGAGTTAGCCGCCACACTTTCTGGCCTTATTTTAGAACTTCAGCAACAGAACGTTACGACGGGGAGGTACTACGGCGTCATATTCCCTGTAATCATCAGAACTGGAGTCTCGGATGGTTTATTGGCGAACTTTACTTTGCCAGACCCGTCTCGGGCAGACAGCCTTACCATCGACTTCTATTTTAAACACTTTAATTTCGGAACTGTCGCACAGCCAGAACTCCGATTATACAATCGAAGACCAATTACACAGCTTGAGGATGCAGAAGACGCCACAGGAAACAACAACCACATCCAAACCCCAGGACACGACTCAGACGAAGCTATGGTGGAGAATCCAGTTCGGAACCAGAACAAGGACAAAGTTGTGAAGAGATCTTCGCCAACCCCATCGCAAACCAGGAGGAGAAAGGGGACATATCGACCGGACAGCAGTGAGCCCAGCGGATGGAAATGGATTGATTACCCATAAAATATATTTTATTCAATATTAATTTTTGTTTCTAATACAGTAATTGTATCATTTATTTTAAATTTGACTAATAAATTTATTCTTCTTTTTAATACTGTCCACTGTTCTTCACCATACCAAGCAGCTGACCACCAATATTTAGGAGATTTATTAGAAATTATTATTATAGTTTTTGAAAGGAATTCCTCAAAGCCACCTTTAAAAGGGACCTTCAAGGGGTAACGGTCCGTAAGTCGTAGCATTTCGTCGTACCGGATCCATCCGTAAAAATCGTCTATTACTACGACGTCTTGTTGGTTGTACCCGTCCCACCACTCTCCCCTGGGCTTGTAGTAATAGGTTTGAAAAACTTTAAATCGTCTGCTGCTTGTTTGCTCTTACCGCTTCCAGACGCTCCGTAATAGATCGTAAACTAAAAGAAAGAAAAACAATCGTGTCAACTTGCGTACGGGGCCATGCTCACCCTCGGAGAGAGAAAGAGGAAAACCTTAGTCTTAACGTCACGAGTAGGCTTGTTTCCAACCAGTTGCATAAGGTCTCGTATGCCTCGACTGTATCTAATCCAAGTAGATCCGTATTCGGAGGCCAATTCTTTGGCAGTAGCTCCTCGCTTAATTGCATCAGTAAGAGTTTCAAGATCCGTACGGTTTCCTTCTCCACGTAAACTGCCGTATTCCCAGAAATCTCCACTCTTCCTGCAATAGCGGCGATTTTGCTTAGCGCTGCCTCTAGCCAATTCAATGTGGACAGTAGGGCCAATAGAGTTTTTCGCTGAGGAGAAGGTTTTACGTGATTTGAAAACTGTAAAACCTTGCAGATGAAATGTTCAGCTTGTAGGGCATGTTTCTTTCCCGTACACAATATTCAAAAATCCCAATGCTGTTTTGAATCCGTCCGATGTCGGTTTCGGTATAATTGTTGTACGTCCAGCACCACTGCTTTCCGCGATAACCGGCACCTCTTCCACGCTGCGGCTGCTCTCCTCTGTTGAGTAGATTATTTAAGTCCATTAGCAATACTGTATATGAGCCACCTAGAATAATTTTCTAAAATTCAAATATAATAAGTTTTATTTTTTAATTAATGTAATTAAAGCTAGCTAATTTGAAACTAAATTACAGTAAGAATACAATAAACTAAAATTACAGTAAGCACTGAATTCATAATGTATGTAGGTGTATCAAGGTGCTTTATAATAAAATGCAGGTTAACAATGAAA
>JAQIWA010003399.1:0-10580 GCA_034693305.1 Eueremaeus valkanovi | reverse complement strand
CATTACTATGGGTGAATGTATTGCAATGAAGATAACTTCACACTAAAAAGTTTACCCTTAATATTACAGGGGCAATATATTACTGAACATAAACTACAGTATTGCTGAATATTAGCTTGCAAATGTACCCAGGCATATGCAAAATGACGTCAAACGTGTTTACCAATTGATTGGTCAGTCTCTTATAGCCACATACATAGTATGAGAAGCATTGATTAAACTTGAACATAAATTAATATCCTGGGATTGAATGGCCAATAGATAAGGGGCCAAATTGCAGACACATTATACATATTTCTAAACTTTTTGAAATATTTGATTTGTCTGTCTATTAGATAAATAATTCACATGAAATGCAAAACTGAGCCGATAAGAAAGCTTGCTGATAATGAAACTGGAAATTGGACTAAATACTGTAAGTGTTCGGAACTAATAATCATAATTCATCTGTGCCATTCTTTGAATTAGCGGATAAGCGAACAGGAAATGGATTGAAAGACGAGAATAAAATATGTTTTGTATTCTCTGATTAAATATTTAGCATAATATCACTTACAGTACATTCTATATAATGAGGGTTACTCTCCAACCCAGATAATAATGCTGGCTCAGTTAATTTATTTTCTCAGATTTGGTCAAGGGTAATTCTGGATTTAAACAAGTTCACAACTTATTAAGATAAACTACCCAGGATTACATTGAATTGCAATCAACATAATTGCAAACAAATCTGTATTATTATTATTAATTAATAATAAAATGAATATATTTTTTAGAAAATTTTTATTTATAAAAAAATTAATAATTTAATGTTTGAAAACTTAATTAACTATAAGAAAGAGTAGAATCACATTTGAAAACAGTTTTCATCAGTAAAATAAATGTTCATTAGATTTGTATCTGTTTTGAAGTCATTTTGAATTATATAAAAAAAATAAAAGCATTTTATTTATAGAAGAAAAGGAAAATTATTTATATATAAAAACAAAAATTTAGTTGAATTTAAGTATATTTTTTGAAGATGAAGGCGGCGGCCACCAGGTACAGTAGGATCCAGCCCCAGGTGGCTATGAAGCCGAGCACAACTTCAATGTATGTGATATCCCATCCGCGCGATAGTATGTAACGCATTGACTCTACGGGAAGGGTTTGGGGCAAAAATGAGGCGAACGATGCCATCCAATCGGGCATAGACTGTATGGGCCAGAAGATGCCGCCCAACATAATGGTCGGGAAGAATGAGCCCATTCCTAACATAGCCGCAGATACTTCGTCAGCGCATAGAGAAGATATGAAAAGACCGAACATAACACCGGCCACTCCTGGGTTCACAAGACAGACAAAATATTTGGATCAGTATTTTCATCAGATTATATCAAATTATTGACAAATAATTAATTAGATTTAAAACCATTTCTTATCTAAAAATCCATTGAATTCAAAAATAAAATAATTATAATATTCTGAAATCAAATGTTAAGCAATAGAGTTGAGGACACTTTCAAATGGCATTGACTACCAATCTATAGACTATAGTGGGTGTCCTCTAAATATATATTATCTAAACATTGATTATTTTTACATTTATATACGCATTTGATTTTTTTCATAGCTCCGGGCTATTAGTATAAAATTAAAACTATTTTTAATACTGAGTAAACAACTATTAATATAAAAATATAAGTCAGAAGAATTGAAATTTAAGGATATTATGTAATGCATACCCTGGAAGAATGTGAGTGAGAAGACCCAGATCATTGGTCCCTGCGATGGGACCCCGAACAGTCCGAACGTAGTGATTAACATAAATATTTCCTGTATTGTAAGCACTAATGTTTGTGTCATTATATGTGAGGCCAAGAATTCAATAGAGTTAACGCCAGCCACTAGTGAGCGCTCCAGTAATCCATCTTTCCTTTCGAGCACAAGTGATAGTGCGGTCAGAGCTGTGGTCGCGTAGTAGGCAATCAGAATGATAACCCCGGGTGCCATGAACTCTGTCATCGACGGGTGAAGATTGCCGTAAATCACTTTCTCTATTGTTATGGGAAGTGTTACTGTGGCCGGGTTGTAGCCCAGTAGGGATAGGTAGTCCTGAGCAAACGTCTGGAAGGCCAGGAAGAAGGACCGGAGCAGTACGAACCCGATTACTTGATTGGACATATCTAAGTAGAGCTTTATGTTCGAAGACTCTATGGTGTCATTGTCTGCCAGTCCTGCCTATCCATCCATACAAACAAATGAATTGAGTTTAAGATGAAATTTCAAAATAAATAAATTCAAAAATAATTACTTGAATTCTTCTCTGATTCAGTGCCGCCGAGTAATTATGCGAGAAGTGCAGTGCCGCCCATGCCTTCCCGTCCACCACTGCCTGTCTGGCCTCTTCCAGCGAATTATAAGGCACTTGTACTACAATATCCTTATTAACAAAAGATAGATATTCAGCACTAAGTCCAGGGGGATCTTCAGCGTTGTAAATGGCCACGGGTATGTTCTTCGGGTCCTGTCCTATACAGATGCAAAAGAGTGCGATTTGTATGGAGGGCAGGAAGAAGTAGAAGAGCAGGATTGGCACATTTCGCTTCAATCGGATTATGTTTTTGACGAACAGCGCATAAACGCGTCGGATGTCAAACACCTTTCGCTTTCCGGACGGGATGTTAACCTGAGTGCTCGGGCCCTCTGAAGACTTCTCGCTGAATGACATGCGAGGCGTTAGACTCGATGGCGTGGCGTTGGCCGACACGTCTTTGAATGTGGACGGAACGGCTGGTACTAACAGATTGCCTGTTGTTTTCAATGTTTAAATATTCTGTTAATTGCTTTCAAATCGATTGAAATTCTGTTAACTTTTATCAAACCTTTTGTTTTAATCGATTCCTTATTCTCTTTATTTTCTTCCGATTTAGTACTGCTTTCAATATTCTCATTGATATCCCTTTTGTCGTCCATTCCGTTCAGATTTTTCAAATTCTTCTTCTCGGTATCAATGGTCGAAATAGTGATCTTGTCGTCGGGTGCGTTGTATCGCATTACGTCTGTTTTGGAGAGCTCTGGTATTTGTGCCGAATCTAATTGACATAACTTGAGAAACACTGCTTCCAAAGTGGGTAAGCCGTGGTGTTCGAGCAGTTTGTCCGGATTGTCCTGAACCAGGAGTCGGCCGAATCGCATGAGACCCACTGTCTCTGCAGTTCGCGCCTCTTCTATGTAATGAGTCGTTATTATAACAGTCAGACCGTCTTCTTTGCACAGGGCGTCCAAGTGCTCCCAAATGGCTTTCCGCAGCACTGGATCTACTCCTACAGTCGGCTCGTCTAATATTAATAGTGGCGGGTGGTGTACCAGTGCAGAGGCCAGGGATACTCTTCGTTGTTGTCCACCTTTTTATTTTCATAATTAAGCAGTAATTAAAAAATCATAAAAACATTTACTGAAAGGAAAACATTTTCTCTAAACTCTGATTAAATGCATAGAAAATGATTGAAAACAATAATTCAAATATTTCTATACATTTTGTTTGCGATTCCCTGTTATTTAGTTTGAGTTCAGACACAAATGTCAAAAGATAAGCAAGACTTGAGTCTGTCTGTCATACCATACCTGATAGCTGTGACACTAATCTATTTTTCTCCGGCAAATGCAAAAGAGTGATCAAGAACTTAGTCCTCGATTTGATATCTTTCGGAGACATCCTATAGAGTTGTCCGAAGTATCTGAGCGTCTCTTTGATTGTAAAGTCGGGAAACAGTGCTAATTCTTGAGGCATATATCCGACACCAGGTCCTGGAACTGGACTGTAATCTGAGCCTGGTTCGCGTCCGAATACCCGGATCATTCCTGACTGTGGTGTTAGTCGACCCAAAACGCATCGCAATAATGTTGTTTTGCCTTTCGGTCAAAAGGAAATCAAATGTAATAATAATGTGTTTTATTTGTATTCAAAGTATTTTTTGCTATAATATAATAAAATTAGTGAAAGTGTGCAATATTTCTATTGCTTATGAATTCTCTTAAGAAATCCGTTAATGAAGCCCTCGTACATTTATTTTATTGTTATTCAGATAATTTCAATGAATGTTTATTTTAATTTAAATCTAATTCTTTTCATTGACATCAAATCCAAGCCTGAAATTGCAAAATAATTTTTTATTTTATTTTCTGTTTATTTGTTTTTTGATTCAATTTTAGATTAAAATATGAAATGTCTTAACAATTAATTGAATTACTTTTCAATGTTCACAATGTCTGAGAAAATACTGAATTGAATAATAAAATAAAGTAAAAGAATATTTAAAATGTTAATTGAAAATAGTTTTTACACTGACGAGTGAATTATACAGTTGATTATATGAACATGCTTCAAGCCTAGGTCATTCTTTATTTGACTAAAGAAATGTATGTGTCGTCAAAATATATTTTGTTTCGTTTATGAAAACTTGTTTTGATTACAATCTCTGAGAAATGCTATTTAACTGCACTCAAGACAAAGACGACGAGAATATGACAGAGATGTGCAAACTTTGTTCTCCTGTTATCGCGAGAAAACTATCAATTAAAAACTATTCAAGGTGCAACAGTAATTTTCGATTCAGAAGTATAAATTTGTTATCTATTATATTATTATCAATGTAGATCATGTGAATCAGCACCAATTCATTTAAAGGAAAATTTATATGAATTCTGTATAGATTTCTAGATTTGATTAAAGCATTGATTAAAGCATTGACTTTAACTAAAATCATCTCAACTTAATTATACTGTTCTTTGTTCTTGAAATGTACTTGAATTTCAAATAGTTTCAAATTCGATAGTATTAGTACTAATGTGATCTTGTGGCAAAGTTCCCAAAGCCTGCCTCTAGCCCTTCCCTTGCCTTGGCTACGCACATAGGCATTTAAACATTCAAGTCACTTTTTCTACTGAACTGGTTCTCATAATGAAATGTAGAAGTTGTAGAGTGGGGTCAATATAATCCGAATAGCGAGAGTTGTGCACCTAAACCACAACCTTTAACAATTGAGAAAACCAGTTGATTGGCTATTGGCATCAAATGACATGTACAATATGATTGTCACACAACACATTTTATTGTAAAATTTCAAGTACATGTAAAGTTTTAAGGAACGGCCTAAGTACATAACTCTCGCTATTTTCGCTATACCAACACAATTCAGACTCAGGTCATTAGAGAGTAATGCAGGTAATGATCATTTTGTAGACATTGCTCTTCCTTTCAGTTCATTAGTGTTTATTCATTTGAGTTTTGTTTTCAGAATTTAATTGATATTATATGTAAAGTAATTAAATAATGAGAGTCTGAGCCATACATTCAGGGAATTCCCTTAACTGTGCAGAGAATTGACGAATCAATTGAACTTATTTTTATCGAAATTATATATAATTAAAGATAATTTCTAAAAATATCGTCCAATCAATTGATTGCTAATAATTAGTATTCGCTAAGAATTTGTTATTTTATACCAATTTTTAATGTGTTCTGGGTAAATCAGTTCAAAAGGATTTCACATTTTTCAATCTAAACGGATAATTATGTAATTACTATTATTACTACATTTTCTTCACAAAAAGTTCCAGTAAGTGGACAGCAAAGCTCATCACAAAACTACTACCAGACCAGACCAGATCAGATCTAAATAATTGTATGTTGCTCAATTCGCCATTTTTATATTTAAACAGAATTACTTTAACTCAAATGTTTTGGGTCTTAAAGAATAAAAATGTTTTTAGATATGAAATGTTTAAAGAAATAAAAATTTAATCTAATTTTTAAGTAAACTTAAGGATAAAATTCACTGAAAAAAACTTTTATAAATAGGAATCGAATCTATGGTTGAAATTAAAACTTTCCGAACATTTATTTCTATGTTGTATAGACCGGACTAAACACGTTTGAGCTCTGCATTCCTTTACTTATTCAGGAAATTTTTATGACTGAATTTTTCAATTTTAAATTTCTAACGACTGTTGACTTGAAAACCAAAAGCGTCATCACATTAGAAGTGCTTGTATTCCCTCCAAAATCACTCGTTTGTAAAATTAATTCATGGATTGAATCAGAAAAATAATTATTTATATTTGAATTTTCATTATATTCTATCGCATTGTCTCTCGAATTGAAGCTAAGAATAAGTGGAATACAATTTGAATACATTTTCAGATACAGTCAATGCAATCAATTTAACCGTATTTTATAAATTATTAATAATAACAGTAGAGATGACGACACAGGCATATAATTAAAATTAGAGATGTGCAACCTTGCACACTTATACATGCATAATATTACGGGTGTAAGTAAAAGTTTGCGGCTAGAAAGACCTTCCAAACGAGTCAGTTGCAATTTAAATTATTTTCATTAACATTGATAATTGAGCAGTGATAAAACTATATTTGTGCCAGTTAAAATAAACGTATGTGCTAGTTTAATTAAGTTCATCTGCAAATACATAAACATTTAAAAAATAGGCTCTAGGCTTAGAGATTTAGTTTGACCAGAATGTATTTTAATCCTATTGCTGTATGCAAATTGGTCCCGGCTCACTTCCTAGTAGCCAAATATTTATTAACTTGAATGACATAAAGAATAACTGTATTTAAAAAGCTATTGAATTATATTTATTAAAATTATTTTAATTATAAGAATAGAAATGAAACCGAATTTTCAAATAATCAGATAATAGTTATTTATATTATTGACGAAAATCTAATAAATTTCAAAATTAAACCTTGAGTTCGATTGCGATTTAAAACGGAATATGAAAAGCCATTAATTGTATGAAAGGCTGAGAATAATTATGAATTAAGAAATTTATTTAATTATACATTAATTTTCGAATTTATATTAGAATTGATTAACAATTCAATAGTGAAATCAATAATATATAGACTTATAAAGCAATTGTAATAAAGAGTAAACTTATTAATCGTAAAGCAATTGAAATTATCTTAAGGTTTATCGGCGCTAATGGTTTGGGTCACAAAACATGATTAACTTTGACATTAAAATCTCAAACAATTCAATAGTGAACTTCATTTCGGATGTGAATAATGTTATTCTAAATCATTATTAAATAATAGCACGAAATGTGAACAATAATTACTTAAATGCTATAAAAGAGGAAAAAGAAAATAATTGATTATAAGAAAAATGTTTTCACTTTTTTCCGTTCATTTGTTTGTTTAGTTCAAATCATTCACAGCATCTGAATAGCAATTAATGAATAAATAATCATTTGTTAAGTTTCTAATTATATAACAATAAAGAACTGAATGCTTTTGATTGACTTTCACTGACTATTAATATTATTATTGCGTTCAATACAATACATAATAATATGAATCATTGGAAAAAAAGTTTATTTCATCTCTGAATTTATTTTTCAAAAGCTTTATCCTGTTTTCAGTTATTACAAAAACCATTAATTATTTCAATTATATAATTACTGGAAGAATAAAATAGATTTTATACTATATATAGAAACTGTTTGTCTATTCTAACCGAACCGTACAAATGATAGGTTAGTAAAAGTGTTATCCGTTTCCTATTGTAATGCAGTTATAGAATGCTTACCACAACCACTGGAGCCGAGGAGGGCATAGATCTTTCCCTGTGGCACCGATACATTTATCTTTTTCAGTGTCAATAAACTCTTTTTGCCGAAACCATATGTAAAGGTCACGTCCCGGACATCGACAGCCACTGGAGTTGTCTTTTGCTGGGCCTCTTCGATGGCTAACTTAATTTCTGCCGGCGCGTCCTCACTGAGCACTAGGCCTTCGTTGATATACCCGCCATTAGCTGTTTCTTCGACCAGTTTGGCCAGCATTAGCTGCGGGTGTTTATTGAGCTGATCCTCAGGCGTGTCATTGGATGTGAGCCGTCGGAAGCGGTTGAGCGACGCGTGTCTGTCATCGTTGATGGCAACCACATCCGCCTCATCCGAATTGAACGCGTGGTTATTAAACGGAGATTTTAACATATTTTAGGCTATTATTAGTTCAGTTTTGATAAAAATATTAGAATTGTCACAAAAGAATTGAGCCTGATGATTTCTTGAGCTTTGATTTGATCTGAGTTGAAATTTAATTAATCCAAAAGTTCAATATTGAATATAATGAGCACTTTATTCAATCCCTTATTATTATAATTATATCGATATATCAAAACTTAATTATTGTTATTCCTTTCGCACAGTTATTATCGAAGTTTAATCGGGAATTTGGGCGCAGAAACACATAAACTGTAAAAAAAATGTACAAAACATTTGGTTAAACTTGTTATGAAATGTTAAGGTTTTTGGTATTAAGACAGAGATTATTATTAGTAGTGACAGAAGAAGATCACAAAAGTTTACAACATTTTTGAATATAAATGAGAACTCACTTCAATCGAAACCTTTGCCAACAAATATTTGTTGTTTTAGCATAAAATGCAGATAAAAACAAAAACCGAATACGGATTACTCGTATGACTAACACTCGCTTTTAGACACTTTTCCTTAAACTGAACATTGATTTCAATGAAATGACTGATCAATCCATTAGTGATATACTGCCGACGAATCCAACATTAAAAGGAAAATATGTATAAATAAATTGAGAAATACAATAGATATTAAGAAGACTTCGATTTAAACAGGGTCTTCTTCAATAAATAAGGTAGTCTTGGCTGACAAACAAACAGTCTATAGGAATAGACTCTCACTTTCAAAGAGGCATTCACTGAGAGTATGCCTTAATTGTTGCGGATTTCTATATTTCGTCATTGCATTCGTATGAGGAAAGTTGGCATAAAAATTCCCAACGAATCAAAGCAAACAATTTTTTCAGTAAGACTTGCTTTCACTCAATACCTGTTCATACAGTAAATTGGCGTAAAGACGACGAAGAAGTTAAGTGAAACCTATTGCAGCTCTAGTGCTGTAATGGCAGGCAATGGCAAACATCAGGATAACCTGTTTTCTGTTCTCTCTCTCTCTCTCTCTCTCTCTCTCTCTCTCTCTCTCTCTCTCTCTCGCACTCACTCTCTCAAACTGATAACTAATATTTTCCCTATCGATAGAATTGATCGAAACTTTTGCCAATGGCTCTCAAAGTAAAATACAAAATATTGTTATTCAATTGAAATATTTTGGATTTGTTTTTAGCAAATCAGTTGACAATTCTTATCCGACAATAGTATTCAACAATAATAATATTCAACAGTTTTATTGTATAAAGAATTGCGAAAAACTAAAAATACTGTTATTATCACCACTTTCTCTAGAAATGGCGATTATAGATTCGCTATCCCGTGGACCCCCACCCACCCATCTCGTTGTTAGTAAAGACCTTCTTTCTAGCCAAAATATCTATCCGGTTGTTAATAAAGACTCACCGGGCCTTTCCTTCCGGGGAGGCTAGGAAAGGAAAAGACTAAGAAAAGGCTTGTGGTTAGGAAATGGCTGAAGAAGGCTGGGAAATGCCTGAAGAAGGCTGGGAAATGGCTGGAGAAGGCTAGGAAATGCCTGAAGAAGGCTGGGAAATGGCTGGAGAAGGCTAGGAAATGCCTGAAGAAGGCCGGGAAATGGCTGAAGAAGGCTAGGAAATGCCTGAAGAAGGCTGGGAAATGGCTGAAGAAGGCTAGGAAATGCCTGAAGAAGGCTGGGAAATGGCTGGAGAAGGCTAGGGAATGGTTGGAGTAAGCTAGGGAAAGGCCAGAGTAGGCTAGGAAAGGCCTGGATGTCTAGGAACGGGCTGATGAAGTCTTGGAAAGGGCCGGAGTAGGCTAGGAAAGGGCTGGATGTCTAGGAACGGGCTGCTGAAGTCTAGGAAAAAGCTGGCATAAGGTTCCGAAATATTCGCAACAAATTCATAAATTATAAACTACTTCTATTTACTAAAATCTATGTATAACCAATCATTTAGAAAGTGGTGATAACATTTAACTGTTCAGCTTGTTTTTCTATCGAATCGATTGAAACAATTATTATAATTATAGTTTACAATAGAATACTCTGTCTATTATGTGATGAAAATAATGCAAAAACAATTTGATTGACGCACAAGAATATGAGCAATAAATTATTTCTGTTATACAGTAATCAGTAAAGTATAAAATATTCGAACTCTCACTCCGAGTACACATAATTCACATCCAGACCCAATCACTGGATAATCCCAATCCTAATGTTCATTACGAATAGTGATTGACTTTTATTGGTAAACAATTCGTTCAATAAGTGTTTTAACTCCGCTTTAGAAAAAAGTGGAGTATATAGTTTTGGCCAATAAACCCCCCCCCAAACTATTCCCGAGAGAAGGAGGAAATGGATGGCTTGAGATACAGGTCCTTTATTAATAACGGGACAGATAGCAAGGTTATGGATAATGTTGGAGAGAAGGCAAAAGAAAGATTGAAGGCTAGGGAAAGGCTGGAGGTCCTACATTCACAACGGGATAGATACCAAAAGCTATGTAAGAAACAAGAATGCCCAATATGATTTTAAGTCCACTTTCAACAGTCTCTAGAGTTGCAAATCGGTATAAAATCTTTTTATTAATAGCGGCTAAAT
>JAQIWA010003398.1:0-10581 GCA_034693305.1 Eueremaeus valkanovi | reverse complement strand
CCGCCCATTGTTAGCAAAGACCAGTATTCCCGATATTTTTCTCCTCCCGTTGTTAGCAAAGACCAGCTTCGGGTACTCATTTTCCCATTGTTAGCAAAGACCAGCTTTCTCTCCTCCCATTGTTAGCAAAGGTCTCGTTTGAAACCAGGTCTCGTTGTTAATAATGAACTTTTCGTTGCTAATAAACGAGGGGGGGGGTGGTGGGGGGGGCGACGATACCGAATCTATAATCACCATTTCTAAAGAAAGTGGTGATAAAAAAGTATTTTTGACTAAATATTTCGATTAAATACTGAATTGATTCCAATAGGAGCTGAAAACGGGCGGAAAGAATATAGTGGTCACCGAACGGAACAAAAAAGAGTACATCGAAAAGATGGTCAAATGGCGTCTGGAGAGGGGAGTCGTCGAACAGACCGAGTCAATGGTCAAAGGCTTTTACGAAGTGATCGAACCCAGGTTTGTCAATGTGTTCGACGCCCGGGAACTGGAACTGGTTATCGCCGGCACCGCTGAGATCGATGTCAGCGATTGGCGTAAGAATACGGAATACCGGAGCGGATATCACGACACGCATCCAGTCATCCAATGGTTTTGGTCCGCAATTGAGCGCAAGTTCGATAACGAGCAGAGATTACGTCTCTTACAGTTCGTCACCGGCACCAGTAGTATACCATACGAAGGCTTTGCGGCGCTCCGGGGCTCAAACGGGCCGCGAAAGTTCTGTATTGAGAAATGGGGTAAACCTACGAGTCTTCCGAGGTTTGCATCGGTTTTGTTATTCAATTAAAATCTGTTTTTTGTTTTGAATTGAATTTGAAATTAATATTTGTTTTGTCTATCATATGACCCGATGCTAACAGAGCGCACACGTGCTTCAATCGGTTAGATCTGCCGCCGTATACCTCATTCGATATGCTTTACGACAAACTACTATTGGCTGTCGAGGAGTCGTCCACTTTCGGCATCGAATAGGGAACCGACGGATCGTATGCACGGAAGAGAAGGCCTTTCCTATCAATACTTGTCTGCATTCGTATTGTTATTAATGGAAACAAAACAATGTTTTTGTCATTATTTAACCGATTGATCAAAAAGTTATTAATGGATATCAACTGTTAATCGTCTAACTGTGCCGATAGCCTTGTCTTTAATTGCATAAACGGATCAAATGGTTAATCAATTTTGTTTTGGATTCATATAAGACCTATCGGTGCCCAACGATTAGCACACCTGACGAACAGCGCAAAGACTTCTTTTGTTAAATACATAATTCATTTGATATTAGTATCGAATGAAAGGAAAGTCATATAAAAATTAATTTAAAAATTAGTTTTTTGTTTTCGTTTTCTTTTTTTAATTTTTGAACTTTTTTTTTAATGAAATGATATTTGATTTGCGATAAAAAATAGTTTCCTATTATTACTCGTATTTTTTGTGACGAAAATTATGTTCTGATTATTTGATATGATTTTAGTTTAGATTTTCTTCTTTTGAGTCCTATTTTTCCACTTCTTATTTGATATCTATTGAAGGGCACAGTCGGTCCACTCCCCGGCCTTTCTCTTACTATGATATAACATGACATTTGTGTTATTTTTTTATTATTATTTATAATTAGGAAAACTATTCTCTATTTTTATCTCAATTTTTTCCGTTTTTTTGAGTCAAAAAAATCAATTTTTCAGATAAGATGACAAACAAAAGATTTTTTCTTTCTTTTTATTTTTCATCTAATCTAACGATCATTTCATAAGAATTAACTATTTTTTTCTTCACAACTCGTTTTCGCGTCGATTTATATAAAGCTTTTATTTTAAGAAAAATTATTTTCTATTCAACTCTTCCTATAATTTGTTTTTTTTTATTTTATTTTATTTTTCGCTTAAAATCATTTAAAAATAACAATTAATTTAATTTTTGTTAATATTATTTATAATTAGAATTATATTTAAATTTCAAATAATTATATTAATTGTTGTTTTGTTTTGGAAGACTTGGCTTTGAAATCAATTTTTGTTTTTCTTATTTATAAAAGTTTTTTATTTAAATTCTATTCCTTTTCGCTGTTTTTTTTATTGTCATTCAATCACTTTATTTCTTATATAAATATATAAATTCATTAAAAAATAATATAATTTTAGACTATTATACAAAACAAAAACAAAACTAAATAAAAAGTTTAATAAATAAAATAATTTTATTACAAAATAATAGTTTAATTCATTCATTGATTTATAGTTAAAATGATTTATATTTTAATTATTCGCATATTTTTATTGAATGTTTTGACACTTGAATAGACGCAGAACAGTAGTCAACATAATGAGCATGGTCAATCTGAGCCGTATGCAAGCAGTTATTTATCATCCATTATTAGTTAGTGGGTTAGACTAGAGAAGAATTGGTTCGGGTCAAATGGTAATTGACCCAATTCAGTTGAATATTAAACATTTTTGTTGGTTTTAAATATCATATGTTTGTTCTGGATCACTATAAATGACAATACTTTAGATAACGTTCCTTTGCACCTTGCTATATTTGTAGGGCTAAACGAAATTTTCTATAAAATTGAATGCTCTTTCTCATCCCGGGCCACATCAACATTATAACAAATAATCCGTTGAACTGGATCAATTATCTTAGAATCAATAGAATGCATACTTTGTATGATACAGGTCTAAACACTACAGTATAGCTGAAGGGCTGACATGTATATGAGTTCTTTGCACAGAACAATTTGAAATTCAAGTTTAACTTAATTACAATTCAAATAATTAAATCTCAAATAAAGTTATGTAAAAAATAATGTTAACAATGAGTATAACTAATAGATTATGTGATAAGAGTTATGTAAACAAATATTTTACACTTAAAATGTGTTAAAACTAAACAGATTTTCATAATTCTGATCATAACATATATTTTGGGCATTAAATTGACTATAAATATGTTTAAATAGTTATAATGAACTGCTTTTAAGCGCACGGTATGCCAGCATTCAGTATCTGATTACAAGTTTTTGAAATCCAATTCTTTTAAACTAATTCTTTGCTCACATTTGACCCAAATATCAATTCAATCAACACTTAATATAACACTTCGAACACCCAATGATTGAATGCAAGTGTGAAAAAAGAGGCTTTAATTATGAAACTCAACCAAAAAAAGCTGTTATGACTACAAAATGCATTAATTTTTTTTAACATTAAATATTGTGAACAAAAATGTTTTCAAATAGAAATTCTGTATTCAATTGAGTTTGAGTGCATTTTAGCCCTAAGTTTAAGTATAAGTTTTCATTGTATAGGATTGAGAACCAGTTTTTTAATATGAGATCTAATATATCATCTTTGCATTCATCATCACTTTAGACGACATACCAGTCCAATCCACTCTTGAGATTAGGCCCGAAAGATGAAGAAATAACTTATAATTATTTTATATCTCAAGTCATTAGTCAAATACCGAATCAAAAACCAAGTGATTTGACTGACGTTTAGTGTTTGATAGCAATCGAAGGAATTTTTTTCTAATGTTTATATCAATAAAATATACGAACAGTCGGAACAGAAAGGGATCATAAAATTCAAACATATTATGCATCAGATTTCAAAAATTGCTATAAAATATTCTATTCGTCTGCTTTGCACAATAATTTAACCAAGGATGACCAAAATGAGCACGGGTCATGTTTGACAAGTATATTATCAAGCTATTAATACTAACCCTTTTGCGCTTCACCTGGTCATCAATGATACACTCAATACATTAAACTGCTATTTAATACTTGAATTTTAAATTCAAATTCATATTTATATCATTAGAAAAGCAATTATTAACGAAAAGATTAGTTTATAATAAAATCAAATGATATTTATTCCTATTTTCTTCACTTAATTGCTTATGAATTAAGTCATCAAAAAAAATATGAAAAATTTCATTTATCTCTTTAAACGTGAGAATTAAAAAGTGAGTCTATGACTGAATTTATAATTATTGCTGGCTTTCTATCAAATTCTTTATAATTATTCGTATAATGAGTAATAAAATCAAAGCAATAATAATTAGTCTGACGTCTGACCAGATCTGCAGAAGAAGTTTGAATTTTTTTATACTTTTATTATTTCTAATGATTTTTGATTTAAAATGTCAATCGATTCAAATGAAATTTCAGATTCAGATAACAAACAAACAATGCGTTTAGTTATTAAAAAAAATGTTGGAAACCATACAAACATGTTATGCGATATTCAGTTCAAAAGAGTTATTTGATTTGAATAATACATAAATAAATAAATTATTAAATAACATAAGAATAGGTATAACCAAATGAACTATAAATAGACGGCCTCTAAGTTTTATGCACTGGTCATCGGACCAAAATTATCCTGTTTAAGTTTACAAAACCCATAGAGTTTCTCAATAAGTAACAGGTAATTTCCCTATTGCCAAGGTAATCCTAAAGTTCTATACGATTACATCGTTTGACGTCAACTTTCAAATTCATTTTCAAAGTTGTCATTACTTTCAGACACAGCCAGTCACTGAATTCCAGCGATTCTTGCACATAATCATCTCTACATATAATACTCGTCCAATTGTCCAAGGGTATGTGTAATTATGTCCATAAATTGTTTCGTATATTTTTAAATTCAAAATATTATTCATTATATTTAATACAAAAATTTTATAGAATAGTAATTATACGGAAAAAATTGTGTTTAACTATACTGTAAACTACTTGTGCGACTAGTTTTTCTGAAGACAACAATTTGATTGA
This sequence comes from Eueremaeus valkanovi, assembly GCA_034693305.1. Classification (NCBI taxonomy): domain Eukaryota; kingdom Metazoa; phylum Arthropoda; class Arachnida; order Sarcoptiformes; family Eremaeidae; genus Eueremaeus; species Eueremaeus valkanovi. Next base: position 5,798 of record JAQIWA010003398.1, on the reverse strand, counting down.
GCGCACAGTTAGCTCTACAGAGCATACGTTAGGAACTGACTACTTCGACTGCTGGCAGTCTTTCCTCTTCTCTCCACTTGTTTTTCAGTTTGCAATCAAACAGTCTTACCGTTCAGTCAGATATAAAACAGAAAAATAAAAAGTTTTCTCTTTTACTGTATTTTTATTTTTTGAAATAAAAGTTGTTTTTATTTTTCCTTAAAAAAGTTGTTTATTTTGATCCCAACTCTTGATTGAGAACAAAATTTTCTATCGAATCGCTTCACTTGAATCCCAAAAGTTTTTTCTCAGCTTTTCTGAAGAGATTTCGCGAAAATTAAAAGAATTTTCATTTATTTTTATAGTGAACTTCGGTTACTATATATGAGTACAACATTTTTTTTCATTACATAACAGTGTTATTTATATGTTTTTTCTCTTCTCGTCATTATTTGCCAATTCAACGGTACTCTTCATCTGCCAGTCCTCTCGTCAGTGCGGCTACACTTCCGTGAAATCCCTTTGACATAAAAATAATATTTGTATTTTATATACTTTTTTTTGTATTTTTGAACTTATCTTTTGAGACGCTTTTGAACAAAAAGTTGGCAAAACTTTTCGACAAAAAAGAAGTTTTAATTTGAAATTCAGTGTTAACTCAAAAGATAAATAAATATTCGTAACAAAAGGGTATTCAAATCTGTTCCGAACAAATATAATGTAAAAATTCTATTCATTTTTGAATTCATATCATTTTTTATTATATATATTTTTTTGTGTATTTAGAAGTGTTGTACTCAGTAGTCACCCAGTAATCAAAAGTTAGGTATTTTCCATAAACTCATGAACTTATACGAAAGCCTAGTCTTATATATTATACACCCATTCTCTACACACTCTCTTCTCTACTCTCTAACTATGTAGTCGATATAACTGTGCGCTCAGCACATGTATGCACTCAATGAATGAAATATATATTTTTGTATTTAATGTTAATTCAGATAAACTATAATTAATTCAATTCAATTGTGAACTCAATTAATGAATAAATAATAAATTACTACAAACGAGAGTTCTTTATTAACAACAGTCCACTTGGGGCCGAGGGTATACTCCGGTCCCATCATATACCTACCAGGACGAGAATCTGATCGAAACCACTACACAAGAAGTCGTAATTTGGGATCAACTGCACCACTGAAGACATTAAAGATAAGACATTTTTGAATAAAGTTTTAATCAATTGATTTGTAAAACAAGAAGCGATTTACGGAACGCCTACAAACGACCTCTGAGTTAGAGGACATACTGTCGGTAACGCCCACATCCGCACCACTTATACAGTATCGATAATCGGAAGGAAAGGATGGCAGACATGGATCAGATCAAACACGAGTTGGCAGAAGAGGCGAAGAACGTAAGGAAACTACAGAAAGATCTGAACGAATTGAGGGAACAATTGGTGGCAAAAGATCAGGAAATCGAGGATCAGAGACAAGAGCTTCAGAATCAACGACAAGAGCTTCAGACACAACAACAAGAGTTGGTTCGACAACAGCAAGAGTTGGACGCAATTAAGCAGATGTTAGCCAATCAGAAGCCATTCACTGGTAATCAGACCGCATGTACGACACCATTAGGCGGAATCGGAAATACCGCGAAAGAGACTACGAGTTCAACACCTATTGTATGCTATTTCTGCGGAGGAAAGGGACACAAGAAGTTCGAGTGCAGATACTTCTTGAAAGGAGTTCCGGCACATGTGGCTCAAAGACGAAGAGCGGAATCGCAGGCCAAGAGAAAGCACGTCCAGTCAAGCCATACGTTTCGCCACATTTTTCAATTCAATTAATGTTTGATTTTTATAATTATTTAAATTTTATTTGTTTTAAATTCATTAATAGTTCTGATATTTTTTTTTAATACTAATTCAGTTAAATTTGTGATAATTTCATAACATTTACTACTCTTTCTAAATGTATTTAAAAGTTTATATTAGTTTTCAATACTTCTCAACAGTAATAGTCTCCCAAAATCCCAATTAGTCCCAGAATTTCCTAAAATTTTTTTTTGTTTAAATAAGCGTTTTTCACAGACATGTGACTAAATATGCAAGGTAACCACAGGCATGTGGCAATAATATGCAGGGAACCACAGGCATGTGGCATAGATGCCGGGATCCACAGGCATGTGGCAATAATATGCGGGAACCACAGGCATGTGGCATAGATGCCGGAATCCACAGGCATGTGGCAATAATATGCATTTTATTAATACTTATTTTACTAAATTACACGTAATAATAGTTTTTCAGATTTTCTCTCAGTTTTTCAAATTATCAGTTGAACCCTCTCTTACCCTCTCTGTTGTTAATTCAAAAAAAAAAAAACTCAGATACAGCCGATTAGTTCACTCAATACTGTTGTCATTATTGGAGTTTAGAGCTCTTATTAGGTTGAATATCTGAATGTTTTCCCTAATCACTGACCACTTGGGTATGGAAGCCGAGTGCTTCCACTACTTCATAGCAAGAAGTGATCCCATATTTAATATTCTGTTCATTAGTTTTAAAATTATTTGCTTTTATTTTCTGTTTTTATTATTTGTTTTATTAGTTTTTTTTAATTTCCATTCGGATGTTCCACCCGAACGGGAAATTACGGGGGCATATGATAGACCCAGTAGTCACCCAGTAATCAAAAGTTAGGTATTTTCCATAAACTCATGAACTCATACGAAAGCCTAGTCTTATATATTATACACCCATTCGCTACATATTCTCGTCTCTACTCTCATACTGTATAGTCGGCATAACTGTGCGCTTAGCACAGGTATGCGTTGCCAATACGTAATAAAATATATGATTTGTATTAATAGTTAAATAAAGAAATAAATCAAAAGTTAATTCAATTGTGATCTCAATTAATAAATAAATAAATAATTATTGCAAACGAGAGTTCTTTATTAACAACAGTCCACTTGGGATCGAGGGTATACTCTGGTCCCATCATATACCTACCAGTACTACCGGGACAATAAAGATGACCAGCAATGCGGAAATGGATCAGCTGAGGCATGATCTCACTGAAGAGGTAAAAAAGGTCAGAAAACAACAGAAAGACATTCAGGATTTGAGGAACCATTTGGCAGCAAAAGACCAAGAATTGGTAATTGCAAGACAAGAGCTGCAAACACAGCAACAAGAGCTCCAGACTCAACACGAAGAGCTCCGGATCCAACAGCAAGAGCTGGTTCGCCAACAGCAAGAGTTGGACACAATTAAGCAAATGTTGGCAAATCAGAGGCCTATCGCCAATAATCAGACGGCAAGTACAACACCAGTAACGGGAACGGGAGGTAACGCTATTGTAGCCACGCCTCTTACCCGAGCAGACCTCTCAGATCTACTGCACAGTCAGAATCAGTTGTCAATCGCGAACATTAATTGTATGAATAATTTGGCGAAAAGTTTCAGCAAAAGTGTGGATAAGAAGCTATCGGTAAAGAAGTTAGGATTCGGCGAAAATGCCGAGAATTGGATCGAAAGCTTTGAGATAACTGCACGAATAGCTGGGGTACAGGAAGATGACATGAAACTGATGGTTGGGCGACACTTAAGCGAACTTCACGAGAAGCCATTTGCGGATCTGCTCAGACGTACAGTATATGATAGTTGGGATGAATTCAAGGATAAGTTCATTCAGAGCTTCGGATCTCAGACTCAAGAGTTGATGGCTATGTCTAAGTTCGAGAGCATAAGCATTGGTGACCACAAAGACATTTATCAGTTTATTACCGAATGCTGGAAAGCAGCCGAAGAATCGGGTGAACAGAATGCACACAAAATCGGTTTACTTATCGCCAGAAAAATGCCGAAACGAGTGATGGAAAGGCTGTTAATGTCAATAGCATTGTGTCCTAAAGAGTCGATTTCAGTAATCAATTGTCTTATGACTGCATATAATGTCGAGAAAGAGATGATAGGATCGGATGCCGACTACACGACCGGAACCGATGACAACAATGAGGAAGAGATAGAAAGAGTCGAAGATATGTATGAGGACAGCATGGAGTGGGGTATACCATCTCCACTGCCGTTTCCGCCTCCCTCTCCACCGCCGATTCAACCAGACATACAGTTTATGAGTGCAACCGATCCAGACGTTTCTCAATATTTTCATTAAGTTTTTAATTTATAATTAGTTTACATTTGTTTTAATATTTATAATATTTCTAATGTTTTCTTATATTTTCTATTAATTCAGAATATGTTTAAAAGTAATGAATTTTAATACAACTAAATAGCAATAGTCTCCCAAAAACCCAAAATAGTCCCAAAATTTCGGAACATTTTAAATACAATTATTGTTTATTTTAGAGTCATTTAGTGTTAGAATTATATATATTTATAAATAGGGAAAAAATTCTTAGACTCTGCGGGGCTAAGCGGCTGCGGTCGATCCCAAGAATCTTAGTCGTTGCGGCGGCTAAGGGGGTTCGCTACCCTAACTAACAGATCTGTTGCCTATAAACCTGCGGGAATAGGAGGGCTGCGGCCTAAACCAGATAGATATTTAATAGAAATAGGACTTTAAGTGCAATAATTGGTTCAAAAATACAGTTTTTCCATTTTTCAAAACATTAGTTCAACCCTCTCTTACCCTCTCTGTTGTTAATTCAAAAAAAAAAAAAAATTCAGATAAGGCCGATTAGTTCACTCAATACTGTCGTTAGTATTGTAGTTAGAGCTCATATGGGTTTGAATATCTCTGAATGTTATCCCTAATCACGAACACTTGGGTGTGGAGGTCGAGTGCCTTCACTACTTTATAGGCAAAAGTGATTTTAAATCAGTATTCCGTTCATTAGTTTTAAAATTATTACTTTTATTTCCGTTTTTAATATTTGTTTTATTAGTTTATTTTTCAAATTTCTGTTCGGCTGTTCCAACCGAACGGGAAATTTCGGGGGCATATGTTGTACTCAGTAGTCACCCAGTAATCAAAAGTTAGGTATTTTCCATAAACTCATTAACTCATACGTAAGCCTAGTCTCGCATACAGTATACACATTCACACCCACTCTCTACACATTCTCTACTCTACTCGCATACTGTATAGTCGATGTAACTGTGCGTTAGCACAGGTATGCGTTTCTTATACGTTTCTGATATAAAATATATGATTTGTAATAACAGTTAAAATAAAGAAATATTTAATTCAATTGTCGACTCAATTAACTTAATTATAATTAATTAGAAGAATAACGAGAAGTGAATTAATTAAATATAAAATAATAAATAATTTATCGCAAATAAGAGTTCATCGCTAACAACAGTCCACTTGGGGTCGAGGGTATACTCCGGTCCCATCAACAATATTTCATGTATTGACCCAATTGATGATCCGATGCTTCAAACGATTGACACAAACCTATGGCCTATCGATCGTAACGACTATAAATCAGCCGAACTTAGAAATACTTATGTTATTCGATATGTTGTATGTGTTGGCCAAAGGAGGTCTCGCAGTATATACCGGTCCACCCGAACGACTGAAAGCACATCTGAATGACTGTAATATCAATCCAACAGAAACTCAAATACCAATCGAAGTCCTGATGAAAATCGGATCCAATGGTAGTACCGATGAAACCGTTCAGGAATTGGCCGATAAAACCAATGAACGCTTGAAAGGTTTTGATCAGCGAATTGTGCCTGAGCTCAAACTCTATCCGAACGGCATTCCTATAAAAAGGAAATCATTTTCACTGATAGAGAGCTGGCATTTGTTTATGAGATCCCTTACCTATACTTTGAG
>JAQIWA010003397.1:0-10581 GCA_034693305.1 Eueremaeus valkanovi | reverse complement strand
TGGTTGTGAAAGGCTCTGTGGATTTAAGATGGAGAAAATGACGGTCAGGTTGTAAATTCAAACTATCCTTGGTAGCTTAATCTATAAATCTGTATTACTCAAAATTCTACGGAGCGGAGTTAACGTAATATTGCTATCAGTCTTGTTATTATTAAAACGGAGTTTAAAAAAATAACATCAAGTCCTAAGCATAAGCATAAGCGCTAAGTGACACTTAAGGGCACTTTTCAATCCAAATTATTTAATGACTTGGATTAAGAAATATATTTTAAAAAATGTAAATTATATTTATTTATGGTTTCGTTTAAATCTGAAATCTTTCGATGCATTGTATATCAGAATTAGTGATAAAATACATTATATTAATACTTAAACGCTTTAGTAGTTCTACAATATTATACTTTTAGCGCAGAATTTCATTTATTTTTGCATTTTATCCCTAATATATCAACAGAAAAAATAAATTATATTCACATAACTTTAGTCGCTATGGGTTTAGTCCTAATCTTCTATACGAACAAAAATAATATAATATTAATATATTAAACATTATATTGAATTTGGCTCAACAGTGGATTCCATTAAACCAATAATTATTGTGAAGACTGTGTTTAAAAGCATATTCTGTTCTCTGTTAGAACTTATGGCAGGAAAGCATCACAAATCATACAAATCATACAAATCATACAAATAATAATATTTGTGAATCAAACACAACATTACATTATAATATGAACACTACTGTATATATCTGACAAATCTTACACATTTCCCCAAATGAAAGACAAAACAATTAATATAATAATTAATTAATTTATATTTCTTAAAAAATATTGGTACTGGGAACAATTTTTAAAAACTTGAAACTAATTGGTCCTTACATTCTTTGCTTCTAGCAAGGACAAATTTTTGTTTAGCAAAGACGAGATTCTCTAAAGAGAAGACCGGATTATTGGCTGATAAACGCTGTATTAATATGTTTGACATCAATATTAGATTAGTCTGAGCTTAAGAATTGTGAACCGATTGATATATTCAATATTGTTGTATATGTTTTCCTATAATAATAATGCGATAAAACTTGATTCGGATGACTATTGGTGGCCAACAGAAGCCCTTAATTCAATTTTCTATCTGTATGTGCATACATGTGCTGTCTGTGCTGTCTGTGCTGCATTGCTGCAATGCTTCAATGTATGCCAACTGCATAGCCATTGAATTGAATGACTGGAATCGGCATTAATTCGAAACTTCATTTTGCAAACACAAGAATTTGAATTTGAATCCGAATCCTATCCACTAATAGATTAGATATTGATTTCTCCCAAAATAGAGACACAAGAAGTGCTTTGATTTATGTCTTATGCCGTTGTAGTTGAGCTTCATTTTAAAGCTTTTATTTTTTGAGGTTTTTTATGTATGTTTTCTCTTCTCTTACAATGCATTTGTTTCAATCATTCTTCAGAACATACACACAATGTGTGGGTTTTATCGGCAAAAATCATTTCGACGATAACTCTTATATAAAGTGTAAAATATTTTCAGTCAATTTTCTTTAGGCACCCAATCATTAGTTCAATAATAAAATGAACTGAAATTTTCTTGAGATTAAGTAAGTTTTGGAGTAAAAAGTTTTCGCGCAAAATGAAAAATACGTTTCTATTGAGGAAAAAATCACAAAAAAACATAATATTATATAAGAAAAAGAATGTAATTCTTATTAATACTGAAGAATGGGATAAGAATTTATTGAAGTTCTTCTCATCTAAAATAGGGTTTAAGCCATGATATGATTCTATGAGATAATGATATTTTTTTCATACAATAAATCAATAAACTCTCAAATATTTTCTTCTCGACATCAGAACACTCTCTCTATTAATGACTGGACCGACAAAATTGGATTCCCTCGTCGTTTGTGTTCACATATTTTCTCTCATAACATCAAATTCTGATCCCTTCGCCAATATATTCAAGAAAATACTACTAAAGCTCACAAGTCTTAAGACTACCTCAGAATTTGTCGCCCGAATACAGATATCGATTGCGTGTGTATTATAGTCTGTCGTGTTTTGTCAGCAGTGGATAAGATTAAGATAAATATTTGTCTTCTCATATCAGAGATATTCATATGCTTTCATTAAATTGAAAAATTAATCAATAAATTGTTGAATCAATCAAATAATTAATCATATCTTTAGTCAAAGATTTTTTGAAAAACTAATTACTTAATAGATCTAAACTAATCAGTGATCAGCAAAGATTAAAGCTGTTGGTTGGTTATGGGTTAGTTAACTCCACTACATGACCATAGCTTACTCCATGACCATATCGATATAACTGGCTCATTAAGCTATCAATTGAACTGTCTTTAAACATAATACTAAATGTATTTTATAATTAATAGTCTGCAGACTATTGTAGACTTTAATCCATTCAGACTATTATAGTTTGAATATGACAACGAAAAAGGCTGAAAAGTCTTCATTTAGCCATCATTACTGTAGAATGACCAATATCCTTTAGTAGCATTGAGATGTACTAAGGACTCATTACTCAGTACTCAGAGTAATTCAGTTTTAATATAAATAATAAATAAATTTATTTTATGTCTCTTTCGAAGACTACTGTCGTCTTCTCAGGAGATATAGGACTAAAAGAATTCGATTATTGCTTAGTCTGTACTCAATATATAATTGCATTTCATTCTTACGAATACTGATAATAAAAACTAATGTCTGAATACGACCACAAACTGAACAGCTATTACAGCACTGTATGTGTGCACCGAAAGAGCACAGAATAACTCACTTAAGCTAATGAATAGAAAGTGCGCTTAAAGTCATATGAAGTTAATCGGATTGAAAGTAATTGGACTCAAGATATTCCAAACATTTTATTCAAATCTGTTTACAATCCAAACCAGTCATTGCCTCCCTTTCCGACCAATTATCCTAAAAGCCATTAAATTATCTGCAATTTTAGACTTTAAGAAAAACAAAGCAAAAAACAATATTTTTATTTTTGGTGCCAATTGTTTCCTAAGACTGTTCATCGCTTATCACGTTTTGATTTCCGAATGAGTTTTCAGTTTCATTACGTTTCCTGACTTGGATTTCCCTCCCTTTCCATTCGAGTTCACTTCAGTTAACATTTAAATTGAAACAATTTGAGCGCATTATTGCTTTCTATATACAGTCATCTAAATAACTATCTACTCTTGATTTGAACTGAATACATTTTAAATATCAATAGTCGATTCGATTTTCAAACTGTAGAGTAATTTAGATAAACTAGGATAGTTACAGTATTAGGGTACAATATTGAGTCACAGTTTGGATCCAAAATTGAGTGATTAGAATTTGACAATTTTTCTTACGCATGATTTCTTTAATTAACATCTTTCCCTATCATCCCTATTGTAACCTTGTAGAGACCCTATTATCTAGCTTATCTATACAAGCTATCCGTACAAAAACCCCAGTCTGGCTTCTATCCCTACAGATACCCTCTTCTCTAGGCTAATCCTACAGAGGCCCTTCGCTCCAGCCTATCCAATGTGCTTTCTTAAACATTATTAATGTTACATTAAGCATATTTTTAAAAATGAGCATTACCTTGCTACAATTAACTAAATAAGTTTGAAAACCGAATTAACAATTGAAGAGTTATTGAGCTTTAATCAGCAGCCGATTGTTATTTGCCGGACTGTATATATTAGTTCTTTTAATTGAATCAAAACTTAAAAATCAATTGATATTCAAATGCTTTTATAACTTGAAAAACAAGCGAATGATTAATAATAACTGAATTATTATTTTACTCTAAATAGTCTGAAACGAAAATCTAATCTAATTTTAACATTAAAATCAAAATTCCGTTAGTTTTGGGAAAAATCAAATCAAAGGCGTTATAAGCGATGAATAAAAAAGAATTAATTTAATTGAGTTTAGGTTTAAATGATTTTTGAATTCATATAAATATTTATTACTAAATGAATGAATGGATAGAAAAATAGATTTTAAACAATTGACAAAATTTTTCAAAGCGTTGGATAACCCAAAGGGTCTGACGTGTCGTTCAGAATCTCAATTGAAGTCTCCCTAAACTTCTTCATCAAATCGATGAGCAATTCTCGCGAAAAGGTCTTATAAATGGCTTTCCGTTCGTCGGCCACAAAGTCAGCGATTTTCAGACATTCGACTAAATTGTTTGAAGACTTATGAATGGAATGAGCGATGAATACGAGTCGAGGCATGTATTGTCTGCGCAACTCTTCCATCTGATGCGCTCTCAGCTGGTCTTCGGTTGCGCCGTCCCTCTGGTCAGTCATCCAACCCCCGTCCGGGAACAGCAGCACGTTTTCAATCTTATCTGCGGCCAGTTTGCCCTGTTTTTTGAGCAATTCCTTCCACTCGAATAACTCCAACTCATATTGTTTTAATGAGTGCTCATAAGCAACGGTATCCATGAATCGAGTGGACAGTGGCTTCGGTGGCTCTCTGGGCTTGGAATTATGCAAACAGTGAAGCCTTCGTTCGAAACAATAAAATCAATTAAGAATTGAATTCACAGTCAATTCAATGCAAATCAAAGCAAACTCTATATGAATACCAGTCAGTGAAGGCATCGTTGGCCTGAATGTAGGCCTTGTGGCAAAAGTACTCGCGCACAGCATTGTCATCGTCCGGATTGAGTTCACTCTTTCCAGTCCTACGCCTCCACTGCTTGAATATGTCATCGATTATATGTTCGGGTAGTTTAAGGAAAGTCTCTTTCATTGCCTCCACTTTGCGGGTCAACAGAAAGGCTCGAATCAAAGCATTCGATTGCTTCAGAGCTTCACTCCATTGTTGGACTTCACTGAACAGAAGCCAATCCAAGGAATTTATTTTCTTCTTGTCCTCAATTGTGGTCACATTGAGTAACTCATTGGACAACTGAAGCCTTTCGTCCTCTGGTTTAGTCCTAACGTTGTCGACAACGGCTGTCGTAATCGAACTGATGTCCAGATTTGCATTCTTTGCCAAAACAATACACAGTTTTCTGTCGTTTTCGTCTTCAATGCCTTCCAATAGTTTGGCGAATGTTATGATTTGGTTGCGTTCGGGCAGTCGTGCCGTATAATAGGCCACTAATTCTATTTGGTTCCGGTCTATCAGATATGCTATGTATGTCTCCAATACAGCGACGCATAAGGACTCACGACTTGTGCTTACTTTCAGATGTCTGTCCAAACGGTACAAAATGTATAACAATATGAAAGCAATGAATACAAGAAATGAATGCAAACCTAAAGACAAGCACCAAATGAGCGAAGAAGCGAAGCAGTTGTGGTTCCACTACTTGTTCTCTTTGGTCTACATTTCCGTCTTTTTTCTGCTCTCTCTTCGTTCGCCTCAAATCACTGATCACTTTAGAGCACTCGTAGATGAAGTCGACCAGACTTTCGAAGTCACCCAATATAACGAACTTCTGGATCGTCTGGTGATACGACTCCTCGACCACCGATGACACCGATCCGTGCGATTCGATTTCTCTGAATATTTCCTGAGCCGTCAGTTTATTATCCCAATAGAGGTCCGGCAGTTCGACTGTCGACCTCGACTTTGCCTCAGGTTTGACGACAAGAGTTTCCCTGAGTTCGCACTCGATGTGTACGTCGAGAGAACACCTTTGGATCGAACCATACGTTTGAGTCAATCCATCAAATGCTTGTCAATGAGTCACCAAAGGCTGACATTACCTGAAATACGCCCACAATTTGTCGGCCCATCGGGTACAGAGAGGCAGAAGAGTGGCCACATTGCCAGTGAGTGCGGCCAATATAGCCCTCTCGTAGAGGTGGGTGCCCTCCAGTTTGCAGGCCCTCCAGCCCACATATTTCCACAAATCTCTGTTCGGATTGCCTTCGATTGGCTCTAAGACTCGGCTCGAACTCAAGTCATTCGTATAGTTCGGGTCGTGATGTAGAAGCCATCCGTCCAGTGCTGCCGACAACCAGTAATAACCTATAGTTTAATAAATAATTTCCAATCATTTGATTCAATAGTTTAAACCAATTCTGACGAACCGAGTCGTTGCGCGATATCCTTCCCGTCCTGTAGTTGTCCGGCCCGTACCAGTTGGAAGATATACCTAAACAGTCGACTCTCATCCTCAACGTCGAGATCATGGAGCGGACGCTTTGTCCGAATAGGTCCGTCCGGATCCATGTGTTCGCATAACTGCCGCTCTTTTGCATAGTTTTCTGACTTAGTCTTCAACGCGTGTAAAGTGTTTTCCCACGAATACGGGCCTAACGTTCCCAACGATTGGACAAAAGGTTGGCTTAAAATATCTTTAGGCAAACCTATTGAGACATACCTTCTGAGTAGAACTGGACCTTATCATTGGCCACGTCTTCGTTGTCGTCCATTTGGTTCCGTTCCAACCAATCGACGATTAATTGCATTTGTCTTAAACGCCAATCCCTTTCGAAAGACCTTTCGATAAGCTTTTTGTCACTCATTTTAGTGATGATGTCGTCGACAATCATGTCTTCTGCGGACTCGAGTCCAATCTTAGCCCTGTCCTCGAAGATGGCTCTAATGAGTCGCCAACTATTGCGCTCTAAACGCAAGACATTCTCCAATTGACTCATGTCTTGGCTTTGGACCCAATGCCTGACTTTCGACTTAATCAGATTCGAGGTAACCATTAGGTGATCACAACATAAGAGCTCGAATTCAGTCATCATTTCGAAGACATTCTCATCGTTTGTCGAATACTTCTGATTCGTTTCGAAGAACTGCTGATAAAGACTGAGCGAAGAGCCCAACGAAAGCGAGTCTTCGGCCGACACTTCGTTGTCGTCGAAGTCCAGCATAACTACCGATTGGGACCTATCGGTGGCAACAGTGGTGTCGTTGTGTGCACTCAAGTACACGCTCTGATCGATCAGATTCGAGGCCAACAAATGCATTGAAGACATTGACGACATTTCCAACGAGTCTTCTGTCAATCAATTCAAGCATTAATTCAATTCATTGTTCACTCAATCATACAATCAATTAATCAATTCATTACTCAATAGTCTGTTGGCATGTCTTGAAGTGCTGTCTCGTATTGACGGCGATTCCGATAACAGCGAAGAGTAATACAACGAATGCCCGCTTTTGTCCATTTTGTCCATCAGTTGCTCTGCTCTACCGGTGACTACTCTATGCACTGATTGACTGCAATAACAATGCGATTAAGTTATAATCAAATGCTTTTCGTTTGCCTTCAGTTCGACTCAAACGCAAGCAATGATTGACTGAATGACTCTTTGATTCAAATAAACAGCGCTTTCATTCATAACCGGATCGTTAGCACAGCTACAGTATGAGAGGCACACATATGATCAGCGGACGGGTAGGGCTGGTGTGCACAGCCATCTCGTGCTTCATATAGCCATCAGAACATTCTGTGATACAGTATTGACAATATTGTGTAGCGATTATTATATATATATATTGCAACTTGGTAGATTGCAATTTGCAAACCTGGCTTCTATTCCGATTGCTTGAAGCACATTATGCCTAATTGAGCATGATCACGATTATGATTATGATTGTGTTGTGTGATTGACCCAGAACTCACTTACATGTATATTCTGTTGGTTCCGGCAATAACTGTAAGCAGACCTCAACTAATGTTACGTTTGATTGAAGTGAATGTGTTTTGAGATTTCAGTGAATGTTAGAAAATATTGAACTTTTGAGCGAAACTGTAAACACATTGAAATGTAAACAAAATATTGAACTCATTCTGGACTTCAATTGAATTAAAGCTAATTAAAGCCGAATATATAGACCTCTGGAGTGGACTGTAGTGCGAGAATGGGAGCCGTAATGTCACTGTCGATCTCGCCGTTGTCTCCTCTGCTCCAACTGACGGCTCTGTCTTCGGTGGCACTCATTCTCACTCTTTTGGTTCCGTTCACTAAAGTCGAGGAATCGTTTGCAATCCAAGCCATTCACGACTTCATCTATTTGTCTGATTTCAATCATTTCTCTCAATTCTTCGTCAATTTGTTGGACAAAAACAATTACAGCAATGAATACAACAGTGAATACAACAATGGTTTGGATTTATTCGAGAAATTGCTTTCGTTTCACAACAATTCCAGTCACAGATGGGATCACAAGGACTTTCCCGGTATTGCCAATCCGTCCAATCATTACTCTGTTGTCTTAATCTGTTGTCTCATCTGATCCTGACTGCAGGTGTAGTTCACCGAACATTTTTGGGTCCATTCCTGATAGCAGTGCTGTCGAAGCCGTTCTCTTATTTGCTTCAATCGGACGATAAATTTTATGTCCAATTGATCTCAAGAGTCGTCTTATTGTTGTCAGTCATGTACTCGTTCTCAGTGTTCGGCCGTTCCATTCAGAACCGATACGGGCCGACCACTCGCCGGGCAATGGCTGTCCTAACCCTAACTCAATTCCATTTCCTTTTCTATTCTTCGCGATGTCTTCCCAACACTTTCGCATTGATTGCTGTTATGATAGCATTTGCCAAATGGTTGGACAGGAAGTGGAATCAATACATATTTGTGGTCGCCTTCACGGCACTGGTACTGCGCGTCGAAACAATAGTACTGTTCGCTTGGATTACAGCCTATGAGGTGTTCATTACGAGAGAACTCAAGATTTGGCGTCTCATCAAAGTTGGCATTCCTTCCGGTCTTATATCGCTGGCCATCACTATTCTGTTCGACTCATACATGTGGGGCAAACCTGTTTGGCCAGAAGGTCAGCACTGCTTGCCTTCAAATCTATTGCCTTTTCATTAATAATCGCTTTTAAATCCCTTCCGAACCCAATGCACAGGCGATGCCATTATGTTCAACATATACGAGAACAGATCGCACGAGTGGGGAACCCAACCCTTCCTGTGGTACTTCTATTCAGCCCTTCCGCGAGCTATGCTTCTGACCATCATTTTTGTGCCGTTTTGTTGCAAAGAAATGCTCAAAACGTTGGCCACAATTGCGAACCTATTTTTGATCACTTATTCATTTCTTCCGCACAAAGAGTTGCGTTTCATTATATATGTCATTCCTCTGTTGAATGCCTGTGCGGCCAACACTATAGCCGTTGTGATCGAGAGGTTTGAGGACACGATCACCAAAAAGAACGAGTCGTGGCTTATAAACAAATTGTGGTATTATTTGTGGCCAAACGAAGACAACAGTTCCAATGGAAATGTAGTCAAAGATGAGAACAAATACGACGCCATTCCCTCTAATAACAAGAATTTGAGGCGAAGGGGTAAACACGTCAACTCATTCGAAGACGATTTAGACCAACAGTACGAGAAGATAACGGCCGCACAGTTACTCAATAGCAGTGACAAATGTTCGGCACCCAATGGATGGCAAGTTTCCAATGATTGTTAGCCAACAGGTCTTCAATACTAACTTCGTTTCTGACCCTCTCCTGCACTGCATAGGTGTATGACTTTCGCCTTCATAGTGATGGCGATCCACGTCTGGTGCAATGTGGCCGCCACTGTCTTCATGTCATTGGCCGCCTGGCACAACTACCCGGGAGGGGAAGCCATCTCTTGGCTCAACCACCACATAACCACTGTTGATAACTATCACGAGAGGTCGACAATCGGTGTCTATGTGTGCAATCTGGCCGCTCAGACCGGGTTCACCCGATTCCTCGAATTGGACGCAATATATTACGACAAAAGTCCGAAACTATTGGACGAAAACTTCATTCGTTTCGGTATTACTTATTTAGTACTCGAAAAAAATGACGTCCAGTCCCTCCAATCCCGCTGTTCTGGCAGTGGCTCTGGCGGTGATGTAAGTCCTCTTTGATTGCTGTTTGCTCTTTAATATAAAATCAAGTCTAAAACAAGGTTTGGTACAGTATTATGTTAGCCCCACTTTCTTCAGTATATTACAAATAGGATAGCTTTGATTTAGAGTATGGATTCTGAGACCACTTTTAGTCCCCTTCTAGAGACGGATCTTCTTATTTATACGCAAATAAAAGAATGATAATATTAATCAGGAGATTGACACTACAGTACTGTACACACAATTCATGAATACAATCACGAATATATTCATTATATGAAACAATTTTATATTAGCTGCCAATCACTCTCTTCTGCTAACTCTACTCAAGAAATTGAACTTAACTTTCGTTTTATATCACTGAATGTTTCAACATCTTTTGTGAGATTAAGAGAGCAAATAATCTTTTATTCATTTACTAATGTTTAGTAATGCAAATAGAATTTTAAGACTGATATTATAGACTATACATGTGAGAAAGTACCTAACTCGGTACCTAACTCTGAACCTAACGTTTATATCAGTCCGATGACTAAAGCTTAATAAAAGGGAACTTTAGTTCTTGACTGAAAACCAGTTTTGTTCAGTACTTCACAGGCTTTAAAATTTCAGAACCGGTTTTTTAGTCAAAGCTTTTATTAAGCTTTAGTCATAAGACTGATATACAGAGTGAAAATTCACGGGCGCCAACTTTGAATTGTAAACTACGGCAAAACTACAGGGGGTACAGAATTGAATCT
>JAQIWA010003396.1:0-10582 GCA_034693305.1 Eueremaeus valkanovi | reverse complement strand
TCGTTTCGATTTTAATCCTTATCAGTGTTTGAGTAAAGGATTAGCCGGTACACGATGGTTATTGGCGATACGTTAAATTATTTTTCTTTATTATTCTCTATAAGTATTAATAATAATAACTGTTTCTGACATCCAGACCAATATTTCATTTATCAATATAATAAATCAAAATATGAAATGAGCTACCTCAAATAGAACCTTTGTCATATTAATATTTAGGCATTGTTTCAATAATCTGATATTCTGTGTAGTTAGTGGATGACCCGATACATTACAAGGATGTTGTAGTACAGGTGTCAATCATTATAAAGCCATTTATTATAAGGTCTCATAATTATTGGTCACAAATGCTGTTCTGACCGCTTCTGGTCGGCTCTGACTCCTTGCAACTGTGTCTAATAATGGAGCTTGTTCAATTTAATAGTTTGCTTTTTAGCTATTAAAGAGGAAATTGTTTTGTTGTTTATTATAATAAAAATATGTTTTTACTTAAGCCCTGAACTCATAGTATTGTTATAATAAGTATTCTTAGTATTGATAACAAAGTTCTTTGGATTAGACCTTCGATTGCATCGAAATCTCTTCCTATGAATACAATAAACATTTATTACAGATATTCTTAAAATATTTTTATGCATTCGTATGAATTGATTTAATATACTTGTTATGGATTTCTGTTCAATAAAGTTCAAGAAAAAAGATATAGAAATGAGAATAAAAATAAGAAAATTGATTCCACGCTATATAAGACTGAAATCCTTGAAACACTTTCCGTGTTATTAATTCCCAATAGATTTCTATTGCATTCAATTGATGCGAATATGAAATTTTTGCTCTAATTTCCAGTGATTTTTAGAATTAATAAGGCGTTCATAATGAGGTACAGAGCAGCTAGGATCATTTACTGTGCTGATGATGACATGGAATAATTCTCTATAAAATATTCTCTGAATATAAGTCAATTCAAGAAAAATAAATATATTATTTGGAAAACATTTTTACTGCAAAAGTCAATAAAATAATAACTCATTTCTCAAGTGATATATGCCGTCAAAAAACAGTATTCTTTTGTGACAATTTTCATAACTGTGCCAAAAATGATAGACATTTTGCCAAAATTAAATTCAGCTCTGATTCATATTCTAGTGACTAATCAGGAAAAGACCCAAAAATGACATAATCTATAAGTAATGTATTGTTTAATTAATTATGATTTAAACAGAATATTATTAGTCGTATAAAAAATATTATAACAAAATATGGAAAAAAATATAATTTGATTTATATTCATATCAAATATGTTTTTTCATGACTTTTCAATTAATTAAAAAATAAATAAAGCGATAAAAAAATTTATTTGATATGAATGATAAAAATATTGTAAATTATATTTAATAATTGAGTGAAAAATTGTGCTCAAGCGGATTTTTTTTATTGAGTTCATGATTGCGTTCAGATTATTAATTATGAAATAATATTTTCCATACAGTCTATGAGAAACAAAAACAATATTTTCCTTAACTTTCATCAAAACAATTAAATGAGAGAATAATTTCAATGAAACTATACTATCGGACGACCACTTCCTCGATATGTTTATAACCTTTTAGTAGAAAAAAAAGTGAATTTAATTTTTCGTACGAAAGAGGAAATTGAATGAAAGTATAAATTAATGTTAAATGAAGTATAATTTTTTCGGTTAATTATCTAAATATAATAACAGATAAATCATTAATTGCTAAATAGAAACGAATCTTCACTATAATTATAACCTAATGAGACGGAACTGACTGTTCGTTTAGTGAATTTTTAAGCTATAGTCACGAAAATCGTTATTTTATAACTCAAATAGTTTAGAAATTCTTTAATCAAATTAGTATTTATTGGTCGTAAACATGACTCCGAAGACACAGTTTATTATTTAATCAATTATTTTCGATCAAATCAATCAAAAACAAAATATTTTTATGAATTGATATTTAATCAGACGTAACGATTAGACAATGAGGTTATGACAGAAATTTTTATTTTATTTGTCATAAATTTAATAAATTTTCTTCATTTTGAGTCTCAATTCTTATCTCATTCTTTGGAAGTCATAAACAATTTTTTCTTTATTGAAAATTTTTAACATTCGCTGACAACTACTGAAAATTAATTGATATTAAATAAAAATAAGATTTTGTTTGATTACAACTTAATTGAATTAAATTAATTATAATTATTTAAAAATGATTTTAAGGAAACATAAATTGAATTAAAGTCAATTCTTTGCTCACTTTTATTCAATTTACGTGAGTTTCTATTGATTTATGTTGAATCGGATGACACGGGATAGTTGTTGAACAACAGTAAATCAAAATCAACTGTAATTATCTGTATAGAGAAAAGCAAACTATTCCTTGTCATTCAGTTTTTCAATAAACAATTAGAAATACTATTTCTATACCGAAAAACACAATTTTAATCATCATTTGATTGACAATTAAATTGAAATATTTTGTCGATTTGTATCACAAAAATAGACAAATATATAACACAATTGATTGCACTATAAGAATGACTTTCTCTAACAAACAAAAAAAACGATTCAACAAAAGCAGACGAAATATAAATAAAAATAAAACTTAATTGCATTCTAACAATGATTGTGACAAACCATTTGTTTAGACCTGAAAAAGCTTTAGATTTGTTTTTACTGTTATTTATATATCAAATATACTTTTGCTTTCTATTTGATGAAAGCGTTTAATCTATTTCTGAATGCTCTGAACAAATACACAAATATAATCTGTGCTAATTCTAGGCCCAGTTTTTTGTTTTTGTTGTAGAAAAACGAGAAAAATAAACGAAAAAAATAACTTAACTATCATTTTATTCAATGTATGTCTGATTGTCTTTTACGGAAGTATTTTTCAGATGAATACGAAAAACAATACAATCATATCATAAAATGTATGTCTTCTCTGCCTCTCTTACCGACCACTCTATGATTTGTTCATTGAATTCACTTTTTATTTCACATATTTTTTATTCAATCTCTTCTTATTATTTTTTTCTCACAACTAAATCAAATACTGAATAAAGAAATAAAAGATTTGAATTTCAAATCAAAAAATACTTTAATTTAAATCAAATCTCACTTTTATTTCACATTTCTTTTACAATACATTTTAAACGGTTTAATAGTTTTCAGACTAAAATAATACTTTTTAAGAGCTTAACAACAAAGTTGTTTAAATATATATAATTAGAAAACTTATATATCAATCAAAATTTGAAATAAATTTTTGACAGAAAAGAAAATTATCGTATTTTTGCCGCTCTTTGTGTACTCATTGTCAGAATTGAAGAAAAGGCTAATGGAATCGGACAACAAAATTATAGCGACCTTTGAATGTGATGTGAAAAATAAAAAATACAATCAAATAAAATACACATTAATTCATAGCTCATATAGTTTTCTATGTCATAGCCTATCACCTAATTATCAGTGAAATGAGACTACGATCTGATAACAACATTATGTGATGTAATCTCTAATTATCTCTTGTTTTTTGTATTGAATATAAAATATAAAGTAATGATATATAGTCTGCAAAACATAATAACAATTTTCACTCCTCTCTACACATCTTCTATACATCAAAATTGCAGAAATAAATTCTTATCTTTAATTGAAATCAACAAATATTTTATGCGATTTTGAACTAAATCTTAATTTTCAAGAAAAAAAAAATAAAAGAATTCTTATTTAGGATTAAATTTATTTCATAAATATTTTTCATTGAAATCATTTTTGAAACGATAATTACTTTTAACTTCACTTTCTTAATAAGTAAAAGTATATAGTTTTGATTCATCTTATGTTTACTCTATGGGAAAAGTTTTTATTTGCTAGTAATTGACAATTATACTAATAATACCAGTGTACTGAATTCAATATATTTGCAAGATGCAATAGTGTTTAGGTCAAACAATTAATATTATAAAAAAGGTGGGTAGCGTTGGTGAATTTATATAGTCCCCTTTTAAAGAAAGTGGACTTAAAAAATTTATTAGAAGAGATTTAAAGTGGAGTCAAAGTAATATTTTTCGATCTTGTTTTTATTTTTATATCAATTATTTTTTTTAATTCCTTTTTATAAGGATTTTGAAGAATAATATAGAATTGAATTGAAAATGAAATTCATTTTAAGCTATAATTTTCCTCTTTATATAAGAGATAAAAATGAAATAATCACTCATTTTCTTCAAAATGTTTTCAAAAAACTAATAATTATTTATATTATATAATAATAATTAGTTTAATGCGATCTTTAAATATAAATAAGAGAAAAAATGGTATGAATTGTATTGAAAACAATTTGAATGATTGACGGAATGAAAGAATACCTGATTTGATAGGAAATTAAATTTTGATGAGAAAGCTATTCAATACTTATTTCTTGTGCTATTGTTAACAGAATATAAATATATTTTGAATAAAATGTTTATTTAATACTCGTATCGATTGAGCACAATATACCTCACGAATGGATTTTCTATTCATATCGTTAAATCAAATTATAATTAAAATTAAAAGTGATCAAGATAGCTCCAATCACTTTTACAATCGTTCTTGGATTATCTTATCTTGAATCAGATACTTATTTGTAGCATTGACATTATTGATAACAAAAGGAATATGCTTGCTAAAAGGATACAGTCAATATTTTGTTTGAAAAAATAACACCAAAGTAAACAAACTTGAACTGGCATTATGTGTTCTAGTTAAAATTATACATGTTCCCCTTTATATATCTCAGCATATCCATTTTATTTAAATATTATCTTGCTAACAATCAATTGTTGTTACTTAAAGAGACCAATGAGTCTGACTGTGATTATAGTAATTATTTAGGATTTAATTTATATAATGTCTCATAAATTTATAATTCTTAAACTATATAATGCATTCTTTCATTCAAAGTCAAGTAGCTTGATCATTGCCTGTACTAAAAAAAATATAGGAACTATGTTTATTTCAAATTGTTTCAGAGTATAGAAAATAATTATTATGTTGTCATAAATGTTATGCCATATTAGACACAGAACTGTATATTCGGTAGAATTTTTTTGAATTCAAAATATATTATTCAAAAAATAATTACTATTTTTATAGAATCCATAATTGAAAAGATTACCGGAGATAATATTTAATAATAACTAGATTTCAAAATTCAATTTTCTTTCCAACAAAGAATACAATCACTTATTGGTTATAAAAACTCATCAGACATACAATCATCGATAACAACAACAGATTGTATTTTTAGCTTTCGATTAGTATTTATAAGTTTTCTTAAAAACATAAATAAAATTCTCATTTACTTAAAATACACTGAAATTATTCCTATTTATCAATAAGTTATTTATCGTAACATATGATTACATATTTGATGGCTCAGAATAAAAGTCATTTTATCAATAATTTTATTAAAATTGAACACAGGAGCTATTTTAGAAGACTAATCAGAATTTTTAATCAAGTAGTTATAAATATTCTAAATTTATTTACGCATTTAACCCTGTCAATTTATTTGAAAGCAAGTGGGATTTGTTATCTGTAATACAGTATGTTATATGAAAAAGTGTGCAAGGAGGTATAGTTAAAAATACGCTCTTTTGTCAAACTAACAAGTTAGTATATTTCCGATTTCCCGGTAGTATTCCTACGAACCCGATACGAGTTGCCAACAAGTATTCCAGGTTAATAATTATTTTTAGGTCAATTTCTCTGAGTTAGGGTTTCAAGACTTTGAAATATATTCAAAAATATCCCCTGTTTTTGCTTGGAGGACAGCTTGCACATTCTTATGGTATATTTTCTTTGGATAAGGATTTGCGTAAAATATAGAATTCATTGCAATAGCAGTGAATTGTATAGTGAATCAGAGGCTAATTAATTGATTGTGATACAGGTCGTATTGAAATTGAGAATCTAAATTAAGATTAAATATCAATTCCATTAACTGAAGCATCAATCTGTGGGACAGGCATTCATTTCCTAAGAAATACATTGCTGTTTATAAAGACCCGTTCCCTCGACCATTAGAATGTGGATTCAGTATCACTGCCTCTTCACAGACACCCACAACAAAACCTTTGTTTAATTGATAGACTGAACAGAAACCCACAATAAAAAGAAGATAGGTGACCGATAATATCAGGTTTGTTTTTATTCAATACATTGAGACTAAATCCACACAAAAATCAAAAGAACAGAAAGAAAAGAATAAAAAAGATTTGCAATAAAAGTCAAAACAGAGTAATCGGAAAAATAAAACAATTTTCATATAATTTTCATTGAATTAAATTCAATTTTCTTCCTCCGAATGATAAGAACAAATTAGGGAAAAAATTATTGAGAAAATTCAGGGAAAACTGATCTAATAATAGAACAAAAAATATATTATAAGAACAGAGAGTATAAAAAGCATATTATTTACAATTAATTTATCTATAATTATGTCAAACACTTTATAAAACAAGTACAGGTAAATTATTGGCCAATTAACTAATCCAATGGTAAAGACCTCCAAAATAGTGCTAAAAATTTGAATAATAATAATAGGCATTGTCTCAGACAAGTTTGTGTCTCAAAAAGTACACTGATTACCAAAAATAATTTAACAACTTATATAATAAGACCTCAAAAACAATGAACGAATTACTGGACAGTAAATGCAATTCAAATATACAGTTCATTAGTTCTATAATTCGTATGAAATTCACACAATTATTATATAATATTAAATATGTTTATAATGACATCCAATTAAGAAGAGAAAGAAAAATAAGTAATAAATAAATATTTAATTCAGAGAAAAGTAAGTGAATATTCTTATTGTATAAATGGAAGAACCAGTTCAGTGCTGCAAATGCACCCTTGCCCATATATCAAATTAAACAAATAAAGCTAATTATTTAAAACTGAAATGATTCACATGATTCACATGAACTTTACTGAATGAAGAATTGGTTCATTGGATGACAAACTCTGAACTATTTTCTTATATATTGCGGTTTAAGACGTTTTTCGGACTATTATTAAAAGTGTTTAGAATTCATACAAAAGATATTTTAAGAGACATTTCTTTTGTTAGATTAACTGAACTTTCAATAGCCATATAAAAAATTCAACCTGAATGTCTGAATGTCCAAACTCAGTTTCACAGTATTCTATTGAAGGACATTCTTTTGTTGTATCAAAAGTTAAATTCTTGCCAAAAATTCTCTAAAAAACGACCTTTCATTCAGTAAACATCGAAAGAATATTTTTTCAGATAAATTTTGTATTACCTTGTTAAACTTCCAACATTCTGATAAACCGTTATTAAAGCTACCAAAGCTAAATTAATGAAATTCCATTATAAATGTAAGCAACCCCGATACAACTCCCATGCACAAATACTTCCGCATTCATTAATAAAGGAATCTTAATCACCCGCCCACCCGGATCACCCGGATTTATTAATATCATTGATATCGCGGTCAATCTATAAAATAGCTTTATTTTATTCAATGTCACCCAAATCTGATTATATGGATCGACAGACAAATGATGAGAAATAGAATAAATAAATAACGAAAAAAGAGCTCAATTCACACGCTTTGAGTAATTATTTGAGTCAAACATTGAATAATTATAGACATAATAATAGGGAAAAACTGATTAAAAAATTAAGACTTTTTGCTAAAACAAGACCTAAAATAGGATTTTATTCTTAACTTTTGTTTATATGAAATAATAATTTTATTTCATATATAATTGCTTTTGTTTTGGAAGTAAAATATATATTTTTTTAATTAAAATTCAACGCAAAAAATGCTTCAAAAGAAATGTATTTCAAATTTTTTTTTCGTTAACGACATAAGAATTGAACAATTTTTCTCTTCTCTACTTAACCACTGTTTTGTGATTTACGCCCTATATTATAGTCAACCAGTTTTTGTGTTGATATTGTGTCACATAAGACAAGACTTAAACTGAGAAAAAAAAATTAAAATACAAGAAAAGAGATTCACTTCAATACAGAAGACAATCTGAACCATAAGAACTGTTATCTGATGTGTGTCTCACTGAACATACATATCGTTTCAGCGGAGAAAAAGTTATTAAGACTTAAAATATATTATACATTGAATTTCTGATGTCTTTAGTCATACAATAAGAGAAAAAGAGTTTAAGAAATATAAGTTTTATTCTTACGATTGTTTGACTAAAATATTATTCAAAAAATGACAGAAAAATCTGTTTTAATATAAAAAGTTTTTAATATAAGAGCAAAAAGTTTTTTATTGTAAAGAATAATAAGAAGAAAAAAGGTTTTTATTTGTGTTTTTCTGCCTTTTTTGTTGTGATTTATTGATACTATCAGTGGATATCTAACTATAGTTATACTAAAAATCTATAATAATTTTTTTGCCCAAAAAATATCAAAAGTATTACACGATTTTTGTGGCACACGATCTGTATGTGTGAGACAACAACCAAAATATTAACGTTTTTCTGCTAAAGATTTTGTGTTTTTGTTTTTGTTTTATAACTGATTATTATATTTTACGCTCAAAACTCTTCATTCATTTTCTCTTTCTATAACTAACTCTCAAACTCCTCACTCATTCTCGTCGATCACGAACTTGTTCTCATTTTTTTGCTGCCCGTACTGTACAGTACAGACAGTACAGACCTGATGAACAGAAAGAAGAGAACATAGACTATACTGTTGTTCCGAACTGATAGCACATATCATACCTGAAAGTGAAAGATATAAATATAAAAGAAACTGAAATTCGCTTTTAATCCTCACGTAATATATCGCTTAACCAATAAATTAAGAAAATATCCGAAAATTTTTATTTATAAACTTTTTGCGAAAAAAACAATTTTCCATAAATTGCTTATTTTTGAGAATCATTTTTTTGAATTTTTCATTGAAATACTTGTTTAATAATTTTTGCTTTCTTTGCTACTCAAGTGGGAGTCTTAGGACTCGAATAAGTTGTGTTACGTTACGGGAATTTGCTATCAGAATAATAATAATAATAATAATAATAATAATATAATAAATGCGAAAAGAATTTATTGTTTAATACTTATAAAGAAGTTTTGGCCCAAATCTCGCTTTCAGTTCTTCACTCTTACTATCTCTTCTGATTTTGAAGAGAAAGTTATGCTTTTTTGTGATAAAAGTCTTATATATTTGAGTTAAATATTATTTAAAATACTGTTGTTTTGTCTGAGAATTCATGCTTTTATTTGATCTGAAGATTTAATACACTTTTTTTGTTTGTTTTTTCAAAGTTTACTCTTTTTCTTACTATTCAATCAAATCTGTTTATAACCTATTTTTTTCCTCTCAGACACTCATAATTCACATCTATTTCATAATCTTCTTCGAGAGTGAAGTGTGTTCTGACTTTGTTTTTGCATAAATTTTAATATTCTGTTAAAATATAATATTTTTTGTGAAATAAGCAAAAATTTTGTAATTTTTCATAACTGTGTCTGTGATATGACTTTTGATATAATCGGTTAAGCGATTCAAATCAGTGGACATCCTTTTACACAACAATTTTATAACGTGTTTGTGCTCTGACTGAAGGAGAATGTCATTCAGAATATACACCATTAATATGCTATTGGTTTCAACATTCCTAATATTAGGTAAGTTTTTATTACTTCTATAAATAATTCTTAAATGAACTAGATAATATTATGTATAATAACAAAATGAAAGTTTAATTTAATCTTGATCAATGCCGACAACGACTTAAAAGCTTGTTTCGTTAAGTCTTATTCAATGAGAAGATTGGTTTTTAATTATTGATAAATTCAATCGATATCTGAATCTAATAAACTAATTACGTAAATGTCGTACAAACTTAAGGCATATTTTAATCGCATTTAAAATATATTCAAAGGATTTATTGAATTACGAAATATTTAATTAATTATTATTTCAAAATTTTAAAAAACATTTAATCCTATTAATGAATATGAGTACGAAATAAGCTTTTAAATCATGTTCACCAGTAAAGTGAGTCAAATGAATCTTCTATTTATTGCATAACTGTGCTATTTGAACAGGGATTATGAAAAACATCTAAATAGAGAACTTAATTATAGATTAAATTTTCAAATAAAAAATTGAGCTATAGAGCACTCGGCAATTTTTAAATTTAATTGTATAGTGAGTTTGTTTTGTGCCAGGCTAAATCTATAGTTGACAAAAGGTACTTGACCTAAGCCTGTCCGAGCGTGGCCACTTTTGATATTTATATTAACAATAAAAATAATCAATTTTTTAATATTTTAATCAAACAATTCAATCAAATATTTATTAATAAAATTTTTCAATTTATTTCATATGAAAAATATTTTTCTAAAATAATATTAAATAACTTTTATATAACTAAAAAAAGTTAGTCATTCAGTAACAGAAGAGATAATTAATTATTTTTTCAGTTAAAACATTTTTCAATGTGAGTCATATAAAAATTAGAAAATTTATTTTCATTACATTTTCTATATTAA
>JAQIWA010003395.1:0-10582 GCA_034693305.1 Eueremaeus valkanovi | reverse complement strand
TTGCCTAGCAAGCAAACAATGCTTGCCAGTCAAAGAGCGTGCCAACAATACTATTCCCTATTACTACTCCCACTACTCTTGGATACTCTTGAAATAGCTTTTTGAAAGAAACCACTTTATGCTCAAATTAATTTTTCCGGGAGTTTACTGAAACAAATATAATAGAAATTAGTCCTGAATTCACTCCGTTATTACACAACAACTTTCTGTCTCATCAAAGCCTACACATAATTATTATTATAAAAATCGTTTTTTTCTCATTTTTAAATAAATGCCATAAAAGTATTGTAAAATAAAAATAATGTGAAAATGAATATAAAATTTTAATGAATTTTAATTCTAATCTATAATTAATTGATTTATACTTTTATTTTATATTCTATGTTAATAATTAAGCGCAAAAATAAAAAGCAAAATCATATGTATTTTTTGAGAAAAATATTCCAAAATAATGCGTGGTGGGTCATTTGTCACCTACGTGTAGCCCAAAGGCACCGGCGCTTAAATTATTTTCATTATTAATTTAAATACAAATTAAATTCTCTTTTTTTTCTTCTTATTCTAACAGCTATTATAAAAATAATTTTACTTTTTTTTAATTAAAAAATTGTTTTCGCATTAATTATCGAAAGATTTTCTGTCTTTTTATTTACGCAATTAATTCCTAATAATATATAATTAATAAAAATGTTCCGACACATTGACAAACTGTTCGAGGTTTATATGGTAATGCTAAATATGATCTTGTTAATGACCATGGTCAGCAAATATTAACATGGTGATTTTGCCCTGTATACATAAAGAACAAGGTCTATTCATATTGGCCGCCATTTTTATGCACAGGGAGAAACAGCTTTTGAATATGAATGGCTGGAAAAATAAGCAGGATAGAATACTTTATTGCAGATGCTATACTCCCCTGCGCATCTCCAGCTAAGATGAATGCAGATAATAACGGAAGAAAAATTCAATTAACAAATAAATGAAAATAAATTGAAAAACAGTTTCGAAAGTAATTTCATATTTTTTTGATTCATTTTTGTTACTCAACGGCTAAACGAATTGAACTCAAAAATAATGTGAAAAATAAGCTAAACATTTGAATCAACACTATTTCAAACCACCAACGCGTGTGTCAGTTATTTAAGACCGGGAACAGCACACACACACACACACAGCAGATGATTACTGTGCCGTACAATATATTCTGTTACCCATTCATACCACACACATATTGAACAGAATTCTTGTGCAATAACTAATATATTCCACCAAAAGCTACAATAAATTTATGTTTAATTATAATTATATGACTTTCTCTCTCTCTCTGTTGAGCTGATTGTATGAGAGCTCAGTTACTCTTCTAATAATACGAATTAATTATTTATGTCTCAGAATAAATAGGTCTCTGGATGAGAAATACCACCTTTCACTTTTTAACTGTCAGACCGTAACCTCAATTAATTGCTAATCAAAAGTGAATATTAAATGAATAAAATTATAAAATAATTTGCTTTTTATTTCTTATTTCGGACTTTTTTTTATCAAATAATAAAATCTTAATTAACTTTTATTTGCGTACATATGTGTGAAATTCACTGTTAGTTTAGAAAAATTTTCTTTTATTTTGTTATTTTTTGTTAATTTTTTTGTTTGCTTTAAAATTGGATTGAATTCAATGGCAATTGAATTGAAAATTGTTTGAAAAATAAATTTATTTAATTATATTTTGTTCGGAAAATGATCAAGATATAATTCTGAGCTTGATTTTGATAGCAGTATATCATGGACACTTTGATTGAAGCTAGCTTGCACATAACAGATGTTTACTATTGAACTTGGTGCTATTATAATTTTCACTATTTATAATATAAATGCTATTATTTTTAATACAAATTATATATAAATTATTTTTAATATTTTTAGTTTATAATTGATTTTTATAATCAGGGCTAAGGAAAAAATTATGAATTTATTTAAACATATGCGACCATGCTCAAAGTGTTTCATACAAAATCAACCCACAGTAGTTTGGCCATGTTGAAAATACATAAATTTCAAATAAATAAACGACTAATTCTTATTCAACCGAAAAAATTATATTTTTATTATTCATATTATTTTAATGTTTTGATGAAATACTATCAATGACTAACCAAGGTGGAAATGATTTATCGCTTACATCCCATGCAGCCGATTCAAATCAATCGTAACCAGATGTTGCTGAGGCTGTGCTTGGTAAATATTCACTATATGCATGCTATAATCAAACCGTTCAGCCTTCCCGTGCATATGAGTCTGGTGTCATGATAACAAACAAAGTGGGAGTGAACACATCAACTCTATAGTTAGCAGGTTAATTTTCACAGTTCGAGTATGCACTTTAAAAAGAAAGTACCAAGTTCAACCCAAAAATGTCATCTTTGAACTGTGTTTGAAAGTTAGCCTGCTAACATATGAGTTGGATGTGTTAACTCCCCTTTTGTTTATCATGATGACACCAGACTCATATGCACGGGCAGGCGGAACGGTTTTCCAGGCTCTGGTGATACCGCTTTTTGGATCAGCCTTTCCTTCACATTGAAAATCAGCATTGATTTGGAAAAAAGAGTTTAAGACTTTCAGCGATACTTTTTAACCTCATTATAATGAAAAATGCTTTCCATTTGAATCTATATAACTCTGAATTGTATTTAATGAATGAATTTTGTTGTAAAGTATGCGAAGAAAAAAAATCTTATAATCAAAAGAAAATTTACGTCTGATTTGAAACTCTTGAGGCGATTATGAAAATTAGTTTCAATTTCTCAATGAATTATCAAATGAATGACTGAATGAATGATTAATAAAAAATAAATTATTATTTATGTGAATGAATGGAAACGAATGAACGCCTATTGCAGTACAGAGTGTATACACACACAGCGTATACACCAATAAATAAGACATAATTTTTTCCCCAAAATATTTAAATCATTTAAATATAAATAATTAATTACTGCCTAAACATATATTATACAGAAATTCATGTGAGAGAGCATGTATTTCGTCATAAAAGTAGCCCTTTTACTATTTGCACCCTAGCACTATTTTATTTTTATTGTTTTTATGCGAAAAAATACTTTTTATACAAACTATACAAACATTTAATTAAATAGTGATTGAGTTCGCAATGTATGGCAAATGAATGGGATTTTAATTATTATTTTTATGTTTACATACAATTAGTTTTTTTTGTTGTTTGAAATATGATTGATCAGCAATGAGTCAGACAATATGCTGGCTAACTTGCCGGAAAAATCAAGTATTCTAGCTCTATATTAAAATTTATGGCAGTTAGCAAGCTAATTCTAGCAAAAAGCATAGACGCTCAGGTTTAATTTAATGAACAGGGTGCTTTGGGCAATTTAATGAGCAGGATGCTTCCGTCACATTTTGTATCCAGTACATTTCAATATACTTTCAGTATTATATTTGCAATTATTTTTTTCCAAAGAATTTATGATTTTTTATTATTATTTATTTCAATCGTTTAGCGAAATCTGAATGAAAATCTTTTCTCTCAAATAATATCATTGAATAAAAATGTAATTCTGTTTCAAATTTTTTTTGATAATCTCTTAATTCTATATTCAAGACATGATTTTCATTAAATTTTTAAATAAATCAAATTTTTTTTTCTCTTAATTTTAATGAGAAAAATATAAAAATCCTATAAAAGCCTAATAATCGCAGATAATATCTAATAAGCCATTCAATCGATATTTAAATGAGAAAATAATTATATTTTTAAACATAAAAACTCATAAAAAGATTAAAAACAAATAAAATAAAACAATTTTTATTAGCAATTGTTTGAACAGAAAAATACTTTTTCTTTTCATTCATTAATATCTATTAGAAAAGTAAAGAAAAAAATAATAATAAAAGATAGGAATTGAAGAAAAATATATATTTTTAAGATAGTATTGTCGACACAGGGCTATGGAAAAGCAGTCTTTCCTTTCAGCCCACATATAGTTTTATTATATAAAATAATTTTTATTTAATAACTCTATTCAATACCCGAAAGCAATAGAAGTGAAAAAATAACTTTAACTCAACTCTAATGTAAATATTAAATAAATTTTAGCGTAAATTACAAAATAATTGTATAAATGCTTTCCTCTCTTATTCTGCACTAACTTTAATGGTGTGCAGGGATGGCCATATAGTTCCCATAGTACTAATTATTCGTTCCCATAGTAACACTATTTCTAAAATGCACCCCCCAATAATTAGCTCCTAGTTAAATTTACTAATAAATAAAAGCTACCACTGCTAAAATATTTAACTAGGTAACTCAAATGTACACAGCTTACTCAAATTCCTATGACACTGCATGAGATATACTTGCTAAAATTAATAATCAATGCTTAAATTCAGCTTTATTCAAATAATAGCATTTGTTTATGTGCTTATCAAGCGTATAAATTTTAGGGGGGTAATTCCCTAAGTGTCCCCCATCCACTATAGGAAGTCCCCCTTTTGTGCATCTCTGTTAAGGCTGTAAAATACACTATTAATGCTATAAAACTATAGGAAATATATTACTTCATTGAAATGTAATAATTGAAGGAAAAGATTGAAAAGATTTTTTGACTTGTTTTTTGAGATCACAGATGAAATTTCAAATCAATTTTACGATAGAATCGGTTAAAGTAATTAAACTTTTGTTTTATGCATCGCTTTATAGGCAGTGAAAATCGATTCATAGCTATAAGTATTGTTTAAATCACTTAACAATTCTGGTGTTTATTATCGATAAATAGATATTTTATTCACTTGTTTTGCACTATCAGTGCTGTGCGAATAGGGCTGTAATGTTGATCCAAATATAGCCAAAAGGGCGGTACAGTTACCTAACCATAAATGGTGTTTCGGGGATAGGACTTGATTTTTTTCAATGAGGATAACGCGCGTCAGACTTGTGTCTAAGAAGGCCTGAGAGTATGCGCCGGCACTGGTAGTAGGAATTGTGTAGAACAAGGAATGTATACTCAATTATGTTTTCATCTATTTTTCAAATATTGTTAGGAATGACTAATGAGAGCTAATTTGTATCTTGATTAATTGCACGGAAAAATGACTAGCTGCGTTTGCAGTTTGCAGGGATGGACCCGGCTGACCACCCTGTGCACTCTTTTTTAGATGTGTTTACCAGAAAATTAAAGTTCAGATGTTTTTTATAAACATATTTCTCACATATCTTAATGTTTTTGTATAATTATTTTTAATTACAATTTAAGCCCTGATTATAAACACTTATTGCTTAATAGCAGTGAGAATTTAAGTGAACCTGATGTTTGTTTTGATAATATTCTTTTTTTCATCAATTTTCTCAATTATTCTTATCTTTTGCCTTAAAATAAAGTCTCATATTATTCATATCCGACAGTAATTGTGAATAATATATGAAATAATTATTTGAACTTTTAATCTATTCGGCACTCAAGCCTAGCGATGAGCAAGCTCATATTTTTTAGAGCTCTATAAAAGATAAGGATGCAAGATGCTTTCACATAAGGCTCAAGTTATTATTGAGTGCGTCTCAAACGAAGATAACTTTATTTTTTATATTAATGTTTAAAAAGCTTTTCAATAAATATTTAATTACTATTCGTTCGAAGCTTTTAGTATAGAATTAGCGATAAATGCAATAAATAATTGAATTAACGGTTATTTTCCTGAAAGCACAGCAAAAAAGTCTTATATATGAAAAAAAATCTAATCCAGCTTACAGTTAGCACAAATCAGATATTTATTCATTAAATTACGTAGGCGTTTACTGTAAAAAAGTGCATTAATAAAAATATAGTAGCATTGCTCAATTTTTGCCTATAAATCATATGTTCTGTAAATATGTCTCCGATTATCACAAGTCTATCAATAAATCTGTTATTTTTGTTCTGATATGTAATCAATACTATTCTTATGAATGATATTTGTTATGAGTATTTGTTGTGCGATAACCCGGACAATTTGATAATAGTTTCCAAAAGCATCTACGTCAACAAAAAATATATAAACAATGATTCATATGTTTGCCCATAAATCTGATTATTTTAATATAATTATGTGATTTCGAAAGCCTTGTATATATTTGTAAATGTTTTGCATTTAAAATCAAAAGTGTTTTTCTGAGACATTGAAAGAAAAATTTTTTTTAACTTTATTTTATGCCAACATTACAGATGATTCACTCGTATTGGTTAGCCATTCACTCCATTGTCTCATATATTCAACAGATTTTTATCTTTTGTATAACAGAATTAAAATTGACATCAACTCAATGCCGGTATAATTAAATGTGTTCTTTCGATGTATGAAAGGCTAATTCATAAATAGTTTTTTTATGCTTTTCATATTCGTATTGATTGAATGCATAATATATTCAGTGACTATTTTACGGGCATTGATGAGAAGATTGGGAAAAACAGTTTGACATATCTTTAATAGCAATTAATCATTTTTATTGCCCATCAAATAAATAATTAATAACTACCTGGGCAAAGCCTAAGGAGTGTTGCTTAATGCTTTTTATATCTATGCAATAAAATTAGCCAAATATCATACAGATGTTAGCTTATTCTTCAAATTAAAACTCATCTAACACAATTAAAAAGTAAAAGGCACAATACTTAATTTCTTACATAAATTACGTGGGAGCTTCTGTGGCTTATTAATTATTTATCAACTACCCTGTATTATTTTTTGAGAGAGTTAATTTTTTTTATTTCTATGACAAATAATTTATAATTATTATAATTTCTAATTAATATTTAGTTAATTACTATTCGCTAATAATTTATTTCATATAATTATAATGTTTAGAAATGTTATTAAATTATAGATATTTTTGTTCATTGCTTTCGAAACCTATACTCAATTGACGACAAATATTCATTCAATGCATTGGAAAACAAATTGTTTTATTCATATTTGTGACAGAAATTTCTGCCCACATATAGTGAACTAAATTTTTATTCACATAATTATTATTTTGAATCATAAGAGAGAAAGAGAGAGAGAGAAAAAAAAGAGTGAAAATTATTTGCGAATGAATTTATTGATAATAATTGATTGTAATCTTGTTTTTATTTAATCGATGTTATTATGAATAAAATTGAGAGAAAAAATATATTCAATGAATTTTTATATGATTTGTGAAAATAATTATAAACTTTTATTTTTCTAATCGATTTAAAACAACAGAAAGTTTTTTTAAATTGCAATCAAAAGATTATAATTATTTTTGAATAAAAATTAAGAAAAAATGATTCACAATAAAAAAAAAGTCAAAAATGAACCAGGATATCAAATACCAAGATAGTATTCTGGTCCAAAATCATTAATAAGCAGAGCCTGGAAAAGCCCGTTCCTCCTTCCCGGGCATATACGTCTGGTGTCATCATAACAAACAAAGTGGGAGTTAACACATCAAACCAAAAGTTAGCAGGTTAACTTTCAAGCGCAGCTCAACGATGACATTATTGTGCTGAAAAAAGCACTGTTTGAACTTGCAACTTTCCATTTGAAACCGCATACTTGACCTGTTAAAGTTAACCTGCTAACTTTGTGTAACTGATGTGTTAACTCCTCCTTTGTTTGTTATGATGACACCAGAATCATATGCACGGGAAGGCGGTTCTCCAGGCTCTTTTAATAATTAATTTACCAAGTATACTTTTGAAATAAAAATGATCTGCTTAAAACGCAAGTTGAAAAATAGCACTGAATATAATTAGTAAAAAATAATTGTAAAAAAATTCAAATATAAAGCAAAATATTTTATTGTTGTTAACAGAGAGTCAGACCATCTGTATTGCAAATAGCAATATAAATACACTATTAATATATGAATACATATTATAAACAGTCAATAGTTTAGAGTTAAGAATAAAATTAAGAGTTATTTAAAACTTATGGCAAAATATTTGTGCACTTATTTAACTTCTGAACAGTTATAGCGAAAAGGAGTGGATGAATGACAAGTGCGAAATGTGGGCCCAAATCCATCACTAGAATAAATGGTAAGTAATTTCTATTAATAAATATGTCATTAAATAGACTATTGTTTCCACTCATCAGAAGATATAATAATCTTTGAGATTAAGTATAGAAATATTCTGTGATCTGAGGGGAGAACTGAATGGGAAAATGTGTCGATCAATGAAATAGTTGTGGCACTAATAGATCGCTTATCAAAAAGATATTTGTTATGTAAGAGAAAAAAGTTATGAAAATAAATATTTTTAGTCAAAAGTTTTGCAAAACTTTTATTAATAGACTTTTTATGAATGGATTTGAGCTAAAAGTTATTTATAGGCATTCAGCCGATAGTCGATACGGATTATGACATCTGTCGGCTCAGTTGAAAAAATAGTAGTAAAGGTTAAATATGTTTCGATAACTTATTTAAAACATTAATTATTTATTTTTAATTGAAAATACTTTACTGAATGAGAGATAAATATTTTGAATTCAAGTTTAGTTTAAACAATGCAAATGAAATTTCGCGCTTTTTTAACCCGAACAAAAGTTAAGATAAGCTTGGTAGATATGTTTTATTCAATTATTCCTTCGTTAAAAAGAACGGAATTATATTTCAAATAATTTCAGTTAAAATAATAATCAGAAAAATTCAGTTAAATTATTGGTTAATTGAAAAAAAATTATTAATAAATAATAGGTTTCAGTAAAACATAGTTTTAAAGGAAAATGAATTCAAAATATTTGAGATTAGTTTTGATTGCATTCCTATTCTTATCAGAGATCGAGTCAAACAAATGGGAAGAATCGGAAAACGGAACGAATAGATGGGATCTGTTCTGCAGTGAAGACTATTTCGATAGAATATTAACGACTTATCCGTTGAATGTGACTGTATTTGTGCGGAACAGACATCTGTGGCGAACAGAGTTCAACAGAAGTACTAATGAAATGGATTTATTGGACTTTTATAGTATCGGTAGATATGAATGAAATATATAAATAAATACTGTTTTGAAACCCAATTATTAACAAACGTCTAGAAACCACGGAATTTACCGGATATAGTGAACTGGTTCTAAATGGAACCAATTATAAACTCTATTTGAATCCGGATAAAACTTATTTCAAAGTAAATGACTCGCGATTTGATGTACAGAACGCAAAAGACATAACATTTTACGGAATGTTTTTGTGGACTCCATTCGACTCGACTTTCATTAAGATTTTGGGAGAACTGAAGGAACAGAACAGAAGTCGAAGGAATCAAATGGTCTATAAATGGCGTGAATTGAATGAACCGCTGATTCCTATCGTATGAATCAATTGAAATGAGTATTAATTTATTTAATAATTTATTATTCATTGCATTCAAAGGATAAACCAGTGATAGAAGTGTTCGGATGTCTGCCAATAGACACGGAATCACCGGACGGACAGTCAGTATCGCATCCAATCTTATGGACTGTTTTTATAATTCTACTGATTCTGGCGATCATCCTTCCGGTAATCAACCTGATCATTTTCAAGAGACGAAAACGTGGTTCGGTATACAAAACCAATTACTCATCAATTGTTTCGCAAACGCAGTCAGACAGTGGACCTACTGTTAGAAGTGTAGGCATTCCCTCAGTTCTCAGCACAACATCGAAAAGGTCTCTAAGGATTGATTCAGAAAAGCAGTCATTCATTGCCAGAAGGAGACCAGAAAAGCGAACATTAGCTAAAAATACAGTCAGATTCGGATCAAAGCAATAAAAGTCATCAAAAGTACAGAAGAAATGAATTATAAAAGAAACAGTGAATTCATTGAAAATTCTATTTATTTCTTGTTTTGAATAAAAAAATTATTTTTACTCTGAATTTTGTGTTTAGTTTTACTCGAATTCAAGTGAATTGCAATTCAAATGAAATTCAGCGGAAAATCATTTCAAACTAACTCTAAAACTGTATTCAAATTCAGATTTTGGCCGTAGTTTTCTCAACTTTTTTACCCTCACCATACCAGATAACCAGGCATCTTTGTTTTGTATATTAAACTCTGAATTTTAAAAATGCAACTTGTTAACAATTGACCATTTTTACTGATTTCTAACAACTATAGCAGAGCTGATGGACTGATGTGTCTAACAGTAGATCACATTTGTCTGACTGTTCAGTGAAGTCAATGTACAAAAGCAGTGAAAGTATTGCAAACATTGCAAACAAACAAACAAAAACATTGCAGTTATTGCAAACATAACTCATATATTGATTGAAATAAAAAGGTTTATAGAAAAATAAATCATAAATATGATCAACAATCAAGCACAAAATATATATCGCGCTTTATAGTCAACAGAGCTATAGCGTTGAACCCGTACCAATAACATTTCAAATATACTGGTTCAGTTTCTACTCTTGCCATAACTGGACATAAGTCACGAGATTATGACAATTGACACAAATATTTCAAACATTGCATAAAATATAACAAATTATCAGAAAATTGAATACAAAATGCATTCGTTGACCAAATTATCACTTCTTCTGATTGTTTTGTCCATCGATT
>JAQIWA010003394.1:0-10584 GCA_034693305.1 Eueremaeus valkanovi | reverse complement strand
AAAAAGATAGCATTTAACTGAAAGCAAACCTATTTTCAACCCCCATTTTCACCCAGATAAACCAATTTGGGCACATCTGAGCTAGTTTACCTCCATTTCTATCATCCTTAGGAGTAATTTGAAACATAAATATTCATGTATTTTTTACCAAGATACAAATATATCAATTGTAAAGCTAAAAAGATTTTAATCAAAAATATTTGTTTACTTTTATGTGAGAATAAAAATTAATGGAATAAAGATATTCTGTAGTGCATTGTAGTATACAGTACGGGTCAGTTATTAGCAAAATATCTAAATTAACTTTCATTGCATTTGTAATAAAAGAAAATAAAAATTTGGGTTTATTTCAGAGATTGGCAATGGGGGGTAGACCCCCTAGGATTTTGGTTGAGGCCGACTCCCTCTGTTTTTTCTTGATTTGATGGAGAAAACTCGAAAAAGAGCTGCTTTTTAGAGAAAAAATTGATTCATTGTACCCCCGGTCCAAAATTTGTGGCTTACCCCTTGTCGTTAGACCCATTGCCTATCTCTAGCTTATTTTGTCAATCAGGTCTAAAAGTAGTCTTATAGTTTTTGTAGCTGGGACACTTATTCATGGAACAGCTGTTCATCGCCATTCATCAGGGGTTGCCAAGACTTAGGGGTTAGGGGAAGCATATAAGTTCGGCAATCAATATACTGTATAACTTGGTTGAACCAGAAGTTGGAAACTGGTGTTCAATATATTTAATTTCATTGGCTTTTTGTCTTAAATATTATCATAATCTGGTTGAGACAAATCAGATTTGCTTATTCCTGAGCTTAACCTGAGCCTATGCCCATGGCCATTATTCAATAAAAGAATTGTCCCAATATATGCACATAAGTTTTGGTCCCAATATAGTTGCGTTGAATAGCATTTGACAAAAACCGAAGTTTTTTAAATTGAGTCGAAATAGATTTTTGCTTTGGTTTGTCTTCCATTTCATTCCCAGTTTGTTCTTTGTGGCCCTTCCAAGCCCTCTTCTGGTCACCCCTAGACCAGAGCATTATTAAAATTATTTAAATTCTTATATTTATATTCAAATAATCGGATGAATTATCTAGAATTAGAATCGCATAAATGACAATAAAATAAGCATGATGAATCATTATTGATAATATAATTCCAAACGATTCGGCTCATTTCAGTTGCTTTAATGCAGAGAATAATTTGCTAATTGATATTGAAATGAGAGTCGAATTAACCTATAGTTTAGTAAATTTAAATAAACCCTATAATCAAAGAATAAAATATTTGTTAATTACTTGAATTGATTTATTGGATGAACACAATTGAGAGAATCTGATTGCAATCAATCACTGGTGAAACCAATTTTAATGATTATTTCCAACTATTTATTTAAGAATGCATAGAGTTTTGTGAAATAAAACTAAAATGAGTTTCTGTTCTGACATAAGACTATATTTTAGTGAAATAGTGTATAATTAACGAAATAAAAGTTGAGTTTCTTTTATACTGATATAATGCTAATTCAAACCCTTAATGCACTGCCTATTAGTTGACAACGAATGAAATCTGATAGCAAATGATTTGCATATTTGTACGAATATTGCTTTCAAATAATTGGCTCAACACAGTTATTATACCGACGAGTAAACTGAGCTGCAAATGGATGCTAACAATACATCTTTTAAATTGATATGCGATACACAATCGGATCGAAACCACTAATAATATGACATTTCTATCCATAAAGAATACTCTTTAAGGCCATCACAACCAAAGCCTTTACTTTTTCAGTTTTCCTCTTTTGCATACAAACAGTGAATATTCGCCAAATAAATGCCAGAATTTTGCTTTGAAATCATTATAATACGAGTAATAATAATAATAATAATAATAAAACAAAATTAATGAAAAAAGAGAGAGAAATAAAATAAAATTCTGGTTCAGAATACAGAATAATATGCTATTCGTATAAAACATAATTAAAATAAATAACAATTAATTGATTATAATTATAATAGAAAAGAAAATTTATTCAAAATTTAAGCTTAGATTAAATATAAATTAATTAATTCATTGTCACATTTGAGAAAAAATATCTTCCCAGGATAAATATTTAAATATGAATTTATTTGAATTTAGCATTTGATTAGCATATTTGAGAAATAAGGATAAATACGTTTTATATCTAATTTTGATCAGAAAAAGCAAATTTATTTTAATACTTGAATTCTGATAATTACAGAGTATTCTTGACATCATATCTGGTGATTGAATACAATAAATAAAATAAAAATATATTTATTTAAGTCATAAGCAATTTATTATTATTATAAATATTAATATTAAGGAAAAAAGTATTACTTGGATAGCAATTAAGTATTAGTTATGGCATACCATATGCATTGTCAACGCTGTTCAGTTCCCAGCCCTCGAGTGCATAACTAACTTATTGGTCTAACTATTAAAGTTCATTCAATACAGCAATCATTTGGACTTTTCTGGAGAAAAAAATAAGATTAGAAAAAGTTTTCTTTCTTTTAGTCTTGAGTTTGAGACAACTTTTCTTATTCTAATGTTTCTCATTCAGATCGAGTCGTGATTGGCTGGTAATACATAATTGTTGGACAAATGTTAACCTGTAATAACATCAAAGTTAGTCATTAATCAACAGAACATATAATCATTTCGCAAAACAGATTTGAAGAGCAGTCAAATGCATTGAGAGAACAGTGAGACTATGCACTGGGCTATGGGAGAGAGGCATAGGGAGAGAGAGCCAGAGAGCTAGAGCTGAGAGCAGGCGCAACCATTCGTTTGCCACGGATGAGGCACTGAAGAATCGGTGAAGAGAATCAGCTAAATGGGGAGAGAGAGCAGAGGAGAGGGAGAGGGAGTCTGCGCAACAATAAAACTGCATTGAATGCAAAGAGAGATGAAATAGGAATCGCAGAAAAAAGTGAATCATTCAGTAAGTGATGTGAAGAAGTCGATGCCGTTTGTGGTTTTGTCGACCCTTTCTCAGACTGTCTGCACGTTCTTCACTCCATTGTCTCAATGTTGCAAATGTTGCAAAACTTGTGCACAGCTTCTCTGTGGCCAAAGACTATTCGCAAATACAGCCACTATTAATAGAGTACTGATTGCTAGCATTGATTGCGAGTATTTGTAGTTCGGGTCCGAATCGCAAACAGATTCTTATTGTCACTGTCTGTTCGGTTCTGTTCTCTTCGGCATTGTTTAGTAGTGTTGATCTCATATTACTCTCATATGGCATACGATTAAAGGCTTGCGTCACATCCAGCACACTTATATAGGGTCTAATTCTGAATTCTGGTGCATTAAAGTGCTCACAACTAACTTTGCAATTGTTTGCCTCTAATAATACCAGTACTGAAATATGTTATAATTGGACGACTACTTAAACCAGTATTTTATTTATCGAATCGCGCGTTAATTATTAGCTCCAACTTCTGCTACGAAATCATTATAACATTCATAACTCATTATAACTTTTAATTGACTTAATTGTGAAGACTTTGGGATTGTTTACGCACATAAAGACAATGGCATTCAATGTTTCTATTTATTGATTCAAAAAAGTTTAACTTTTTTCAAAAAAGTCATCATTACATACATCTGACATAACGTCTCCATCCTATGTGACTCTTGTGTGCAATACTGTATTAATTTATTACAATGTCATCCTCACCATCACCTCATCATCGCGTGTCTGCTCATCAACAGCAACAACAACCACATTATCACAATAACAGTCCGACCACAACCTTAAGTGAAGACGATAGCAACTCAGAACCCAATGATCTCAGAACTACACGTAAGTACAGAATATTCTCTGTCTTTGTTGTTGTTGTCAATCGATTTGCAAAACTGTTTTAAATATTATAACTGATTGACAGAAATTAAATGACATTTAGTTGACGTGAACTCAGTATTGAATTTGACTTAAATGCTGAGTTCATGTACTCTATGACAGGTTGACTACAATTAACTAATTGGTACTGTGTTATAGTGAACATGAATCTGATCAGATATTACCCTGCTTGTGCCCCACAGAGAAAGTGCGTCACCATAGCGCCACATTCCCCGGTTATCCGTTCTTCTCTGCCCCTCCTCAGCACAACTCAGGTTCGATGCAATCCCAACATTCACAGCAATCGGGACAACAATATGTGGCCACAAATGAATGTCGTCTAATCGAATACCGCGGGGCGCGTATCGCAGCCTTCTTGAGTGCAAGCAGAGCCCAGTGCCCCGAATATCTGCTTTGTTTACCACAAGCTTTTGAACTTTTTCTGAAACACTTGGTCGGAGGTCTTCACACTGTTTATACCAAACTTAAAGTAAGTCCTCAAACAATCTTTTCAGACGACTCTAGACTACAAGAGTAGGGATAATAAACACTGTTTTGTAGACACTTTATGAACGCCTCAACTAATTCTCCTCTAATTGATTGTCCTTAACATAAACTTTGATAAATAAAAAACTAACTAATCTTTTAAAAACTAATTGATTGAACAATACTCTCCTCTAAACAATCTTGAAATTAATATCAATCAAATCAATTGAATATAATTTTGCCGTAATCTTAGTTAAGAATATGGAAAATAAATGATAGTATTTAAACACTTTTTGGTTATAAAAAATAAAATAGAATTTTATTAATCGTTTGAATAATTGAATTCAATGCAATCAAATGGAGATTTTCTGCAATAAATGATAAATAATTCAAAGAAATAGCAAATATTTCTGTCCGAAGCATATACTGTATTATTGATAATACAATAAGCACTTCAATTAAATTTAATATTTTTTATTTGAATAATTATTTATAAATGTTATGTAGAATATAGTAATAGCTTAATAACAAGTTTGCATTAGAGGTAAATTCCAAATATTTATAGTAATTAATAGTTTCAATATTTTGATATAACTTTTCTCAAGCAATTAGTCTTATTATATAAAAGTCTTATTCTGTATGAAAGGCTAATTTATTTGCCTTCAAGTTATTGATTATTAAAAATGAGTTTTAAATAGAAATTTATAATATTTATGCAAA
Source organism: Eueremaeus valkanovi (assembly GCA_034693305.1). Lineage (NCBI taxonomy): Eukaryota > Metazoa > Arthropoda > Arachnida > Sarcoptiformes > Eremaeidae > Eueremaeus > Eueremaeus valkanovi. The sequence continues at coordinate 5,512 of JAQIWA010003394.1, read as the reverse complement.
ATAAGTAAAAATAGTTAGAATAATATTGGCTTCAAAATTGATTTATTAACTTATTTTGTAATTCAATAAAATAATTCTTATTTACTTTCATTTCTATTAAGTTCTGTTGAATTCAATCAATAGCTATATTTAAAAGCTTTAAAAAAGGTTTTGATTCAATTACTTGGCTATACTGTAGACTAATTGATGCTTTGATTTGAACAGCGCTTAGACATAGTGCCGATTGTCTGCAATGTAGAACAAGTGAGAATTCTGAGAGGTTTGGGCGCAATTCAGCCGGGAGTCAACAGATGTAAATTACTATCGACTCAAGACTTCGACGTCCTCTACAAAGACTGTACGACTGCCAGGTATGTCATTACTGCTATTATATACAGTAATTGTATTGATTATAATTGTCGATAAGAATGGCTTCATTGACAAAGACTTTCATTAATCAAAGTTTGCATTGACTTAAGCATTATTTATATTAATATTTTCTGAACATATATTCGTCTTTTGCTTTATTAATGGACTTTAATTTAGAATAATTTAAAACAATTATTAAGTTATTACTGAATGAAAAATATATAAAAATAGATTTTAGGCTTTATTTCTATAAGAATACGAATACATAAGTCATATGATATGAGAATTCAATAAGAATAAAGTGTCGACAAAAGGATCGGGATATGACTGTAATTGCAAATATTTTCAAAGCTTCAAAGTCTTTCAAACCGGCGTATTATTAGACGTGTTTTGATTGATTATAAGAAGTATTCATTGAAAAGCAAAAATGAAATATTTAATGCATTATAGCATTACAGCCAAAACTAATGCCAAAAATATTTTATTCACTATTTTTTTCATATTCTTTATTCTCTCTCTTCTATCGAATCTATGCCTAAACTAATTAAGAGGTTATTTACGAAATTTAATATTTTAATCAAAATTATTCTAATACTTAAAATCTGTTAAGAAAGCAAATTTAAAACCAAAAATATTCGCTGAAATGCACGAAATTATATCTCAAATCGAGTAAAAACATAATTTAGATATGAATTCCTCGGATATGAGAATATGAAAGCAAAATATAAATAAATTGAATTAAAAAAATTCATTTTGAGATAATATTTTACAAACACACGAATACTTATCCTATCCATACAATTGATATTTTGTGTCGATTCAGGCTTTGGGGGAAAATGACTTCAATTAGTTTAATAGTATTATTGAATAGAAATATTGATAACAAGTTTTCCAAATGAGTTAATTGATATTTATTTTTTCTTTTCATAAATCCTTTGACAATTGAAAAACAAATCGTTAGTTTAAAAAAGTAAGAAAATTAATTTATTTATGAAATAATCTATTGATGTGAATGTCATAACAGTCTTAAACATTATTTGACTTCTGTTTACTCTAATTATTAATATTAGAATACAATTAGAGAAAAAAATAAGAAATACTTTATTTAGTATTAGTTTAAAGAATTGGTTGAATAATAAGTATTGACCAAAAGTATAATTTGAAATAAAAATAAGTTTAATAGCTATGAGATAATAATAGCCGATATCTATAGTGAATAAATAATATACAGAAAAAACTATTGAAAGAATAGTTTTATTGTTCAATGTATTGAACAACAGGAGAGCTCAGACACAGAATAAGTTATTGAAAGGCTAACAAAACTACCCCTTGAGTCGAGTCGTTGTAGAGCAGTAATGGTGTTAACACTTCATAACCTGATATACTTCTTCAAAGTGATAGCCGCGGCTCCCAAACAGCTATACAGTAACGAACGGCATCGCATCGCGCAAAAACTAGTATCGCACCAGTAGTAGCACAACAGCGTTGAACTCGCGATTGGGGTTTCAAAAGAGTTATTTTGTGGCTGTACTGCACTACCAATTATTTGTGCTACAGTATCGAGGCTAATATAAACTGGGCTTATACTAAACCGATTCTGTTCATCCTTTTTTGTCACCTTTTTTGTGGGCTAACCAAACAGTGAACACAGTTTTGCATTCTATGGCATCGCTTGTATCGCATATTGATTTACAGTATAAACGGTGTTTGGATGCTATTCTATGCTATCAAATGCTAAGCACTGGCATCATATCATACTTGGGTGATATAGATCATACTTTTTAATGCTGTATTGTTGAACAACTAGCCAACACAGTTCGCACAGTTCGTACATTCTTACAGTTCGTGAGCCATTTTATACTAACCGGCCATTATATGAAATGGAAATGTAGTTTCATTAGCAATGATTGAATGCAATATTAAATATGGTGGACCCGACCGACCGACTCGTCTCAAACATATTGTGAGCCTTTGTTGCAACAACTTTGATATGTGAGTACCGGTTTAGTCAGCGATCATAATTGCAGTTTTTGATATCCTTGTTCCAATGCGAACCTCCTACAAATGTGAGCTATGCCACTCTCTTGCCATTTCACTTATGCTGCACAGTTATGTACTCTCTGTGTTCGAACAGTGCAAACAAATTACACAAAAATATTTGGTTTTTATCATAGACTCACATCTGCTCAGAAAAAATAGTTTTTTCTCTTGATTTACATTTACTTAAAGACTATTAAAAACAAATGTAATGTTTATATTGAAATAGTAATTGAAATAAAGCATTGATTCATGTTTTGCAGTCAATACATGCTTTGCTCATCGTTTTCAAAAACCGAGTTATAATTTGTTTTTCTCTTCAATAGTAAAAACAAATGACTTTTTGTTTGTCATTTAACTTATATGTGAAGTTCACTCCTCTTCTCTCTCTCTCTCTCTCTCTCTCTCTCTCTCTCTCTCTCTCTCTCTCTCTCTCTCTCTCTCTCTCGCTCGCTCGCTCGCTCTCTCTCTGTATGAAGTATTTCTCAATTAAGTTTGAGTTTCAGCCAAATTGCAATCCGAATCGTTTAGCCGATTCGCATAGTCTGTGAAAAACGCACTGTAAGGCCAGTGATATATCAAAGCGAAACATGTATTGACCGCAAAACAAGACTAACTGTTGTCGCAAAAGCAATACAAATAGAATTGAAGTCAATTTAAATGGTTTTGATTTATATCTATTAATTAAAATGAAAATGAAATGAATTGAAAGGAATAGCAATAAAAATATGTTTGACTTTCAAGGCCTAAAAAGCTCATAGATTTATATGCATTGTAGAGCCTGACTGTACCGGCGTTTTTGCGTTATGATCCCGACTCGCTAACGGCAATATCACTCCCCCTTTAGTTTTAAGGTGGAGTACAGGGGATACCTCAGAGCCGTCTATTGCTTTCATTTCCCTCTTTTCTCAATGTATTAGTTGTTTGGAAAAGAATTTCCAATTAAACTCGAAATGAAAGAAAAGAACTCAAAACGAGTTTCATTTTCATTTCATTTGTTTTTAGTATTTTTTATTCCAGACTTCGTGCTCATAGCTGACAATCGAACCACTCCCCCATCACCAGCTTCTTCCCTGGCCAACAGTGAGCCCCACTTGGACTGACTGTTCCCCTTTCGACCTCTTATGCCTTGCATTCAAGTTATAGAATAAGTCAGAAAAAGTAAAAAAGAAAACGAAAAATACTAATGGAATGAGAGATGAAAAATATTTTGCCTTTTCTTTTAATTGGCAGCTGTGCTGGCAGTCCATGAACAGTGAGGAGAACGGTATATATCAGTGCACCAGAGTATCAATGCCCACAAAAGTAGAAAATAGTGTAAAACAGTGCCGAATAGTTAAGAAACAAATAGCAAATAGCATTGGTTTGGCTATGCATTGGCTATGCATTGGCTATGCATTGGCTATGAAGTGCATTCTCTCAGACCTGAGCATTGAGTCTAATCTCTACAGTAATACACTGAATAGTATTTAGTATTTACAATATAAACCATTTTCTACACCAGAATAAGCACAATATGTATTGCATTCATTCAATTTCCAGACCAGAGCCGAGGCCTTGCCTTCTGCCAGCTCTGGCTCTCTTCCCCTCTCTTCGCTTCTCTATTAGCTCGGGTGCAAAAAGTTTCCCATTTTTTGTGTTTTGCTAACAATCAAACAACTATTCTATTCTACTCTACTCTCTATTATACATACTTATGTCGACCACAGCCTTGTCGTACGTATGAATGTATGGTCTTATCTCTAATCTGCTAATCGTATTCATCTCTTTGACATCACATCAAGTGCTACACATTTGGACAAAATGTGCACAAAAATTAACCGAATCAGACCTTTGCATAACTTATTGGTTGTGTGAGTGTGAGAGAGAAACACATTTAGAAAATTGACATTCACTGCGAAGTTGGCAATGCGAGTGCCAGTGCCAGTGCTAAGAGCGAGTACCAAAACAGTGATACCAAAGCGGAAAATCCAATAGATTTATGAGCGAAAAGTGAATACACTGTATAAGTGAGACAAAGAGAAACAGAGATTCAGTGGAATAAGTGGTGCAATAAGAGAGTAAAAGCTGTGAAAACGCAACAAATGCTTAGACATTACAGTATAATGTAAGCTCAGTTAGCATTTACTTCTTTTCTCATTGCTTTCCGTTTTGGTTTGCCTGCAATCGATTCAATGCATGTCTCAGTGCGTCTCTCACTCTCTCACTGCAAGTGTGTGCAACTCATATCATATAAACTGATTGTACAGTGCTTTGCAGTAGAGCTCACTCTACACTCCATACTCTCATACTCTTTCTCTGCATTGCTCTATCGCTGCACACATATAAAGAGCATAAGAGTCGCTCTTTTTCTCTCTTTCTCTTTTCGTTTCGTCTAAATATCTCTTTCTCTCTCTTTCTACGTCTGAGCTATTTGTGAGTGCATTGAATGCAGCATTCAATTGAACTATAGGTTCAGTTCTAGAGAACGACTGCAATCGTATTTGCGCTATATAACTATGACTTGACTATAACTATCATTGCAATCATTGCATCTGTCTTTCCAATCACATCTCAACATTCAATTCAATGCTCATATCTTACCGATTGGTCACACCTTTCGCCACTTAATCCGTACGACATTTTCCATGAGATTCTCAATCAGAATCTTATTGTTTTAATTAGTTTTAACCCATTTTTAGTGTCATTTATAAAAAGTTGATTCGATTTGAAGAAAAAATCCATAAATACATTACTCAAACACTAAAAACAAACTGAATTCTGGTTGTTATGATAGGAATGTGACAAAAGGTAGTTCTGTATAGTAAATGAATGGCATATCTGTTTCGGATTGCATTAAAGCCGTAATACAGTAAGAGTGGGTCTGACAGCGAGCCCCGAATGCAGTGCACTTTATAGTGACAGCTGTTTCAATAGTGATAATGCAATGACGACTTGTGTTTGACTTTAAGCTTTCGATTGTTTTTATTGCACTTCTCTCTGGCCTTACTCTACTGTTCTGCTCATTATATTGCATCCTCCAGTGCACACACATATACAGTATACAGGCAGTTGCATAAAGGGCGCCACACTAAAATTGGTCTGGAACCTAAACCAGGTGATATAATTCAATGAAAATTCCTAGTTT
>JAQIWA010003393.1:0-10591 GCA_034693305.1 Eueremaeus valkanovi | reverse complement strand
TTCATACTTAACATTAGTTGTCGTCTCGTATGAGAAGTAAATTATACTGATTTCGACCATTTGGTAAATGCAGCCCATAGTACATAATATGTGTGCCACAAGGAGCCTATTCAACATAGTCTTGATCATTTTAGTTTGTTGTAAAAATAATTTTCTGTTTATATGAAAAAAAATTTATAACAAAGTTTTAGACAATATTTTCTTCACTCAATGAATGCTATTTTCTAATGGCGTTAATTCATATATTTTTATTAATAAATATCTTGATTAAATTTTCCATTGGGTGTGCACATCTATTTATTACTACATTTAAGAAACACCCTGTTAAATTGAATTGTATTTTGAATTGACAATCTTACCTGGTTTAGACGTAAATGTACTTTATTACTGAAATGTCATTCAATCCAATCAAATGAGGTTTGGTTTCCATATTCTATCCATTGATGACTGCATTCATTATCACTGCTAGTATTGATCACTTGTTTTAATAATATTTTTTCTTCTACTGCATTGAACGTAGAAAAAATTAGACAAGAGTAATTTGTATGACTTTTTGACCTTGTTATTGTTAAAAGGAATTAAAAATATTATTGATTTAATTGTGTTTTTCTCTTTTGATTAGAGAAAATGTCATTTCATTAATACTTGCATAACAGACACACCTATTGATATATGTTTACCATACACCTATACAAATGTACCAGTATAAATTTAATTAGTGAAACCTAAGTCACACCTAGTTTCAATTGATTTTGTTAGTCATCTTTTTGAAAATATTTCACTTATTATCTCAAAGAAATTGAATAAACTATGAATTCAGGGATATATGAACCAGTCATTTGATGGAATAATCTAGATATTGATCGGTTAGATATTTGTAAGAGTGGCCGTTCAGTAGGGGTGGACACTTAACGGGCACTCTTAGGGATTGTTGGGTTTGATCACAAGAACTAACGAACACTTTATAGTAATGATCAAAACTACTTTATTCAATGAAGGTTAGAACTATAATGATAAAGGTTATGAGCTCGCAGGCCCTTATATAGACAATTACAATCAGTGATTGACGTCTTGTCAATATGTTAAATGTAAACAAAGAAACGAGTATTGACATTATGCGTCAAGTAATAAGTGTAATGGAATAATACTGTTATCTAATCTTAAGCTCTGTCGAGTGGACGTTAGAATTCGATCGTATAGAAAATAGCATCGATCGACGTTCTGACTTCTTTACAATAATACCTCAATTACCGAGATAGTCAATGGGGGTACATGGGTTTGGGGGTAAGCCCCCTGCAAATTTGCCTTCTATTTTCTGATGATTTCGAGGCAAAAATAGGGGAAAACTTGTTTTTAGGGAAAAATTATCCCCGGACCAAATTTGTTGTGATTTATCACCTAGGACTTATGTATTCTATATATAAATTTATAGCTGCCGATGGCTACACTAACGGGCAGAAATGGCACATGGTCAAAATTGAAAATAAATATTTATCATGTTTAGAGCTGCATACCATTCAGATAACACATCAACTAAATTAGCATTAGACGTGGGATTCATTTATTTGGTTCGGACAATTTTTGAACCCAGGCAAATGCTCAACACATTTATGCTGTTGTTCTGCAAATGCATAATATGCTCTGACAGTACAGGATATTTTTCGGTTTGGAGAGGGACTCGATTGTGGTCTCCCTCTCAGTGCTAACCGGTTTCAGTGCTGCTTAACTTTGTTGAATGAGAAAGCAAAACACTAGCCAGTGCGTCACTGCCGGGTATTTGATGCTAGATCATTTGCTTTTCAAAATTATGTTTTTTTGTCCAAACTGAAATATTTTGAAAAAATACAAAAACATTAGTTGATAATATTATCAAGATTGATTAGATGATAAAAATGATATATTATTTGTTTTTGATTGTTTAATTGTTCTATCACAAAATTGGATTTAATTTTCCAATAGAATAAGCATAAAAATCCTAGAAAACCCCTATTGGCCGCTATAAATTTACATATAGAATACAATGTCCTAGGTTGTACTTCGCCAGAATTGAATAGTGTCTGCGAAAGCACTCTTACCAGTCCGATGACTAAAGCTTAATAAAAGCGGACTCACTCTTACAGTACATGTGAAACACTGAACAGAACAGGTTTTTAAGCTATAGTCCCCTTTTATTAAGCTATAGTCATCGGACTGATACAAATGTTAGGTTCAGAGTTAGGTACCCTGTTAGGTACTTTTGGCGATAGATATTCTAGGTGATAAAATGCAAAAATGAAAATCAAAAAACGCCGACACACACCCACTTGGGTGACTGTAAAGGATTGCGTAATCGATTAACGTGAATGCCTTAAAATGAAAAACAAAGAGTTGATTATGAATTATTGAAACCAAGCGCTCCCTTGGGTATACCCACAGATTACTAATTAAAAGCTAATCAATAATTTCCATTCAAAATGTTTTATATATTTTTATTTATAATATATTTTCAAATAAGTTAAATGAGATCTAATGTCGTGAAGAGAATAATGAAGTCATTTGTTACGGAATATTCTAATAATATCAAATACAACCTGCGCATGGGCCAAGGCTCAAATTAAGAAATCAGAAGAGATTCATAATTAAGAAGTAATTCACTCCAAAGATGTATAGGTATTGATAGAACTCGTAATTATTCATTGGAAACAAATCCAAGCAATAGAAGCCAATGTCAGGTCCGGACAATCGGCTTATGAATGACTCGATTCTCATCCGATCTCTCAATGAAACTGTATTTCTGTTCAGATATGAGAATAATAGTGGATATGATTGATGAGCAAGCTTGATTAATGTGGCGCTAATATAATTAGCAGTGAATAGTATGCAAAAGCCGATTGAGAACAATAGCGCTGCAAGAGATCTGCCAAAAGATGTCGATTCCTTCTAATGGACACCATATAAGGCTATTTGTATGCCAGGGGTAACGAAGTAATAGTAAATGAATGTAATTGAACGGTAAAAGTGATCCAAATCTTTTATCTTTAGTGTTAGGTAATTATGTTCTTTGATTACACGCATCAGAAGTGTATTAACGGATGCCTTCGAACACATAAGCATTGATAGATAGTTCTCTCTGACCTTATACTTAACGTAGATATATGACCAGGGCCAAATTACACAGCCTGCATAAACGAGTGCAAATGATTTTATAAAGGCCAAGATAGAAATTATACACCAGATATGGTTGTAAAGGGTTCAAGAATCTCACCCTATTATTATTTCAGTTTTACTCTATTGATAACCCGGTTCACTTACTATTACTGTCTATTCATACTATTGCCGGTTTATTCCATACATATTATTACTGTTTAGTTCTTACATATCATAACTGTTTATTCGATATTCATAACATTTCCATTACATATGTAAACTCTAGTCAGCTGAGCCAAGGCCAGCATAGTTGTAAAGCTTAATATCAATACCTGAGATAGGCATTCCAGACTCAGGCTTCAAGTAGTGAACATCACTTTTGTATTTTCGTTTAATAATAAAGTCTTTTGAATACTTTTGTGTTGTTTTGCTATTGTCTGAGTGCTGAAGAGGAGGTCCACCTCTACACCCACCCATCGGACCCCCTTTCATGGTTGCCATTAATGAGAAATTATTTCTCTGATCCAAAATTGCGGTTATAGTCAATAGGATTACAATGAATGACCAAAAACCAGATGTGATATAAAAGACTGTTTTCATGTAAAATCTGACCAAAAAATTCAGTCTTAAACCGAATTTTCTCGCATTCGTTGCATTCAATGGAAATTTAATGGTTTTGTGTTTAAATTCATTACATATACGATAGATATGAAAAGTATTGGTCATATCCTGGTTTATGGCTACCAGGGCAATAGAATATAACCCCGATTCAAAGTTGGTCATTATGTGGTCAAATTATTTTTCATAATTAGGACAAATCAAAATAATAAATGATTAGCAAAGAGTAGTTTAAAATAAAGTACAGATCCAGTTACCAACCTCCTTTAAAGAGAAACTTATTTCACCTGATGATTCGATACCATCCCTTCATCACCATGGTCAAAAGTGCATTCAATATATTTTTCCCCTAAATTCTTGAATAGCAATAAAATTATAAAACTTTTGCATTTATTACAGATATAACGCATTAAAACCTCGCAATCGATGAATAAGTTTCGCTCAAATATCCAATCATTTCATTGTTTGGCTTACATTCACACTGTTGTCAAAGCAATGCTTTAAAAATCATATATAAATAAGAATATTGTGTAATAAAATTAATGCAAAATATCAGGGATGACCAAGTTTAGCGAACGTAGGCAAGTGTAAGGGGAATAATATGGCCGAGAGCTCGATTCGAAACTGAGGCTAAGCTTAATTAAAGCCATAATTTTTAATTCAATCTAATCTTGCTAAATTTGGAAGAAAAATGGCGACCATGAAAATTGACTGGATGAAAATTATTTTACGAGAATTGCTTCCAATTAAATTAGGATATTTGGATTGTTTTAAAAACTAGCTTACTTGTCCATAACACCCAAGTATAATTATGAATCAAATCAATATTTTTTATTTAAATGCTTTTAAATATTTTTATTTAACATATTTTTTTAAATAAATGGATGAAATAAATGAGATATAATTTCGTGATGAGATATAATATAATATTGCAATCATTAATATCAGAGATGCTGAAAGGGGGGTCTAGCCAAAATACCCCCTAGGTTTGAAAATCAGCAAAATACCCCCCTAGGTATTGAGGCTCTGCTAGACCCCCCTCGACTTTTTCTCGCGACCTATAAAGAAAATGTTGGTAAAAATGGCCGATTTATACCGAATTTCGCTTAAATTTAGCTTAAATTTAACTAAATTAAGCTTGATTTAAGTGAATTAATGCTAAATTGTGCTAAATTAAGCCGAAATTGATCGAAATTCGGTCAAAATTGACCATTTTCGACTTTAAACGCCATTTTTAGGCCATTTTGGAAAAAACTCTCACCTAGACACCCCCCCCCTAGAGCATTCGAGTCTCAGCATTTTTGATTAATACTTTAACAGGTACAGTTCTTAGCATCTCAACAGTTGCACTCTTGAATTGAGTGTTCAAATAAATTTAAAGCAGCACAAATGAATTTAAAACATTTTACAAATCAGAAGAGACTCATAATTAGGAAATAATTCATTGCAGAAATGGATACGTATTGATAGAACTCGTAATTATTCATTGGAAACAAATCCAAGCAATAGAAGCCAATGTCGGGTCCGGACAAACGGCTTATGAATGACTCGATTCTCATCCGATCTCTCAATGAAACTCGTTTTCTGTTCAGATATGAGAATAATAGTGGATATGAGTGATGAGCAAGCTTGATTATTGTGGCGCTCATGTAGTTAACAGTGAATAGCAATGAAAAGCCGGTTATGAAGGCCAGCGCCGAAATAAATCGGCCCATTGGGGTCGCCTCCTTTTGATGGACGCCATATAAGGTGATCAGTATCCCCGGGGTTGCCAAGTAATAGGAAACAAATGTAAATAAACGGAAATAATGATCCAGTTCTCTGAGCATTACTTCATAATAATTGTGTTCTTGGATTACACGCATCAGAAGTGTATTAACGGATGTCTTCGAACACATAAGCATTGATAGATAGTTCTCTCTGAACTTATACTTGTTGTAGATATATGCCCAGGGCCAAATAACCCAGCCTAACCAAACAAGTGAACTTGTTTTTATGATTGCCAAGATAATAATTATGCCCCATATTATGGTTGCCATTAGTGTGAAATTAGTTCTCTGATCTAAATATGCGATTGCAGTCAATAGTAATGCAATGAATACCCAAAAAGTAGAGGTCATATGAAAGACTGGTTTCAGGAAAAATCTGACCAAAAAATTCAGTCTTAAACCAAATTTTCTCGCATTCATTGCATTCAATGGATATTTAATGGTTTTGTGTTTAAATGCATTACATATACGATAGATGTGAAAAGTATTGGTCATATCCTGGTTTATAACGACCTGGGCAATAGAAAACATAGCGATTGCCAACAGAGATAGAGCTGAAGAAATCATTAAAGGATTGCCCAATAAATAGCCGAAATCACAGACAATACTATCGATCCATTGGTTATTGAAATACTTTTGATTTAATGCTGAGATTCCGAATCGCATTCCAATCATCAAAATTGAACAGTTTGTGATCTGGGCTGAAAGGAGCCTGGCTTTAGACTTGTTTCCTGTAATATATTCATCGGTATTCCTTGATACTAATATCAAATATTTTGCGGCAAATCTCTCAATAATATCGATGGCTTCGGTTGTGTCGACTCTGTTGTCAATGAATTGCTTTTTATACTTCGAAAATGATTTCCACTTTCTTTGCATTTTATTTTGCAGTCTATTTAATGCCATTCTTATGAATGAATTAGTTTTTCTAATTTTCTATTCTTTTCGAGATATTTATCGCCGAATATATTAAATGTTTTACCGGATCTGTGAAGAAAATAAATCAACAATTTATAGCCCTGACTGAAAGTTGAACTGACCCACTATAAATTATGATCTTAGACCAAGAGTCTATGTATGCAAATAGTTTTGTTGCCGAGAATTAAGTTTATGTAAACAATGATTACCAGAGTGTAGAAAACACAGCAGCCTAGCCGGTTGTAGCAGTCTGGCGCCAATAGAAAAAAAATTAGAATTCTCAATATTTTTATTGGCAAATCTTCTTTGCCTTAGATTAGAATCTTATTTTTCAGAGTTCATTTTAATGATAAATGAAAGGCGACCAAGTTTCACTTTGAGAAATATTTATTTAATTATTGTAAAAATTTTTTTTAATTATTTATTTATTTATATATTTCATGACTTGATATTTATATGTGTCTAAAATAAATTCAATTGAATATTAAATATATGATAACCATTTTCTATTTGCGCAAGACTGCTATAAACGGCGAGGCTGCTGTGTTTTACACACTCTGATAATTACAGTTATTTTCATTTACTCTAATAAACAAAATCAGTGTTAAAGTGAATCTCACTATAAGAGTGACTCAAACAGTGAAACAATTGAAACATTCAGTACTTTATTATAACTGCGTTAATAGTGACCATCTATGGACTAATAAAACATTTATGGTTGAGTTCATAAAATAATGCCAAGGTAGCATTATCAAAAATGTAAGTGAAAAATTAGAAAATCATTGAAAATATTTAATTCAAATTATTTAAAACTACAGTATTTTACACAAAATTATTCATTAATTGATTTGAGTTTTTCAGTCAAATACTGATAAAAGAATTGGTTTTTATTTTCTTTCAATTTATTCAAAACTGAATCAAAATTTTGGCACTTTTTAACTGCAATCGCATTAATAGACCACTCGTTGTATTTGTCCAACACATCAGCACAAGTAGGTCTTCGTCTCCAAATTTGTCCTCTCATCTTCACAATCAAACCAACTAACTTTGTAAATTCATTTACAATCTCTTTCGAGCAATTAATTTGTGTTCTGTTAACAAAAAAATCGAAAAAGATTTATTACATAATTTACAAATTAAATAAAACCTTATTTGTCATTATTATAAAAGTTTTGTTCTACTAAGTTTTTTAAATTTTTATTTGAAAACAGATTTAATTAAAGTAAATTTTACTATTTTTTTAGATTAGATTGGGACAAAAAATTTTAAGTTTTATTTAACCTAGAAAAAAGTCCTGTATAATATAATCTTGCATCTTCTTTTTAGCGAGTATACTCGCTTATATTCTTGTAAACCTGTCTGACTGTCTGTCTGTCTGTAGTTACGTACGTACGTGCACCATTAATTCAAAAGTTTTATAAAATTTTCAAAATTTTTATAAATTTCACAAATTTAAAATTTTTCAACCATATCTGTCATTTTTAGTACAACTAAAGCCGTGTAACTACATATATCAACTTTAGTTATCAATACCAATCACCCAAATTTCATCTAATAGCTATATTATTAAGATTAATCCCAATAGATCTTGAGAATACTCGCTGGTAATAACTTTCGTGCTTGATTATCGTAAACATATGTAAAATTTTATACTCATATTTGCATAAAATTATACAGTATATGAATTATGTCCTAAAGGAAGGCAAAAATGGAGGCGGTGACAGAGGAGAAATAAAGCGGTTAAGCCTATCACGAAAATCTAACGAAATCTAACGCATTCTAACGAAAATCATCTCAAAATTGACGGGAAACTAAAATTCAATTATAATTAATTTTAAAGGGGACTTTAAAAGTCCCTATAGATTGTTGCAGCGCGCTGCTGCTTTTTATAGTTCTGATTGGCTCAATCACTCAATTTTTATTCAAAAATTTGAATGTAGATTCTTTCAGCCAATCAGGTCTCTAAGAGGCCGCCACTATGGAAACAACAATCTATAAGGACTTTAAAATACCGCTTTATTGTTATTCATATGATTTGAGAATAATTTTATTTGAAATAGCCGATATACCAATTTAACAGCTGAACACAACAATTTAACTATAAGGGTGACTTTTGAGCGTGCTATTGGTTTTATCAAAATATAGTAAAGTCAGTGTTAAAGGGATCAAAAGTGGCGAAGATAAGTAAAATGGGCGCATTTAGACAATTATTTTTTTTATAGTATTGAGGCTATAGTTCAGGCATCCCCAACGCAGTCTTTCGATGAATCTCATTACTATATAATTTTGACGATATCGTCAAAGGTTGAAAATGCGTGTTATACTTTATAAAATAAAATTAGTTTCTCAACAAAATTTTCCAAAACTGTAATTTTGTTATAAATAGTTTTATAGGCATTCATATAATTTGGACATAAAAAATTTTTAATTATAAGACTAAATATTTATATGATATGAAATTCAATAATAATATGTTAGACTTTTATAGCTGAATTTTATTTTATACAGTGAAGCCTCAATACTAGCGAAAAATGATTGTGTAAATGCGACCTCATTGAATGTTGACCACTTTTGAATATTTTTCCTGGCTGTACTTTATTTTGAGAGAACTCATAGCGGACCACTTTCAAAAAGGTCACCTCCTTATAAACAGCCCCAATTAAAATTTTAAAATATGATAACTTATTAAAATTTTGTAGTTTCGAATTTTATTTTATGCTAACAGTTATTTGGTCATTTTTTTAAATCGGTTTCGAAATAGTTAACGGATTTACTGCTAAAAACACATTCTTAATAAATATCAACGATTTTAATATAATGAAAAAAATATTTATAATATTTACTCATTAATATCGACTTCAAAAATGTCCTGGGCTATGACTCCAGAACTGAAAACATCTACACTAATAGTATATTTTTTGCTCTGGGCTATCTCAGGGGCCGTATATTTAAAAGTACCAATTCTAGAAGTGTGAGACATATCTTCTCTGTCGTGGACTGTAGCCAGGCCAAAATCACATAATTTCAAGTATTTTGCGGTATTAAATGTAGCCAAGATATTTGATGGTTTGAGGTCTCTGTGTATAACAGGAGGATTCAAACCATGCAAATACTGAACCGATTGTAAAATATCTCTGAATATTTGTATGCATAAGAAGTATTCAATTTCATTCATCGGTTCATTCACTTGTCTTTCGAATGCTTTTGGTTTCCTTGATAAAATATTTTTCAAATTGTCTGAACACAACTCCATTTGTATATATATGGTATTTTTTTCAATCCATGCAGCCTTATATTCCACGACATAATCACTGTTAAGTTTGGCCAAAGTTTCCACTTCTTTGACCGCGTAATCATAAACTTTTTTATTCGTCTCTGAAATAATTTTTTCAATTATTTAACAAATAGGAATTATGACAAATATATTCCGGCATGAAACCGGTTATAAAACTTACCCTTAATTTTGATTTGTTTGATTGCATACAAACTGTAATCTAATCTATGACTCACTCTATATACTTCTCCAAATCCACCCGAACCTATTTTCTTTAATTCTTCGAACATTCCATAATAACGGATGTTTTGTATTTCATTCAAGTCTACTTAATAAAAATTGAAATATATTCCATAATATTTTGTGTTTAATTAAGATAACATACCTGACTTGATTATATATTCTGGGAAATCTGAGATATTCGTTTCAGTATCTTCTGATTCTGAATGATCTTTCATCAATAAATTATCCAATAAGTAAAATATATTATCATTGTCGGGACTGAATGAATGGCCTCCCTTGGACTCCCTTGGGCGCCATTTTTAAGGAAAATTTCTTAAATTTCAATATAAACGATGCATCATCAAAATTATATTGCTTTATGATGGAAATTCTTTAAATAGGCAATAGCTGCAAAATCTCTCTTTGAATTAATTTTGATTTATAAGAATCCTGCTTCTTCAAATTTATAAATAAATAGAGCAACTAATTCTTGTAGAGTTCAGCAAATAATTTACCAAGTTCATAGTGAAGGTCAAAAATTTCGATCAATTCATTCTGTAGAACTGATGTTGCTTGATCATATTCCGTGCATAAAATATTTTAGAAAATTTTCTTTTAGAAATAGCACCCTGGTCAATATGAGCTATAGGTGCCTCTGCTCTCT
>JAQIWA010003392.1:0-10593 GCA_034693305.1 Eueremaeus valkanovi | reverse complement strand
CAGAATATTGTCAGCACTTATTCAAAAGCATTAGACTATTGACTGTCACTAAACGCACGGCAAGAGTGCAACCAATATCACAGTAATTGAAGCTTTTATTTGCAAAGAATGAGTAAAATTATTAATATTTTTAATAATCAAAACTATTCTTAAAATAATTTCATTAAAATGTTTACAAAAGACTAATAAAAACGAAATTAAAACCATTTAATTCATTCGACTATTAGTTGTTCCCAAAGCCCGACAATAAGAATGGTCTCAAAATTTTTTTCGTATTAATTGCTTATTCAGGCAATAATTTTGACGCTATTTCGTGTGAGACATGTAAAATATTTTTCAAAGGGAATGCAACTAAAACTAAATGTATAAATAATATACAGGGTCTGGAAAACCGTTTTGCCTTCCCGTCCATATTGTAGTCTGGTGTCATCCTAACAAACAATAAAAGTTTCACACATCAATCTCAATAGTGAGCAGGTTAACTTTTAAAAACAGTACAAAGATTATATTTTTTTTGTGCTGAAAAAAGCACTGTTTAAGCTTGGAACTTTCCAATTGAACCCGTTTACTTGAACTGTGCTTGAAAGTTAGCCTGCTCATTGAGGTGTTTACTCTCCCACTTGGTTTGTCATGATGACGCTCGCCTCATATGCACGGGAAGGCGGATTGGCCTTACGGTCTCTGATAACAAGCAAGGCATATTTATTTGTATAGTTTTTATCAACATTTCTGGAAATATTATTAAATATTTTTTTTATTGTAAATACTTATGAAAAATAGTTTTTCTAATACAAGTGTTTCGATTAAAAACATTTTTATTATAAAAATCATTCCCTTATACCAAGCAAGAGCAAATGCGTAAGTATACTTACAGTATGCTAGCACTATTAATCTGGGTAAATATCAGTTCATAGAAAGCAACAAATAAGACATGACTAAGAAAATGAGCTTTGAGTGCGAATAATATGATTAATATAGAAATGACTGAACAATGAATTCAATTGACTCAGTCTAAAATTGACTAAAATAGTACCCGTTTTCTTGAAATCAAGTGATCTTGAGTCAGGAAATTCATACAAATTCTTTTTCAAGGTATGCTTTTTTCAAACATATTTGCATTGAAACAGAAAATTCTCTACAATTTGCTTGAATTCTGATTGATAATTATGATGAGAATTATTGCCACCTTTCGGGAAAAGTTGCAGGACACAATTCGGAATATGCTTCTGAACATAAAGGGGGTGATCAAGACTGCAAAGCGGGTCCTAATATAACAATAATATATAAATAAAAAATTAATTAAATTTAATAAATATTTTAATACCGTTTGGCTGTGAAGTAAAAGAACCGGACAGTGAATATAACCCATCTATTTAACACAATAGCCTCCGGGAAATCTTGTGCACAATTCTTTAAGATACTGACAGTACCCGTCCCACATCTGTTGCAGTTCGGGCCCATATATAGGCAGATAATTACTGCGCATCTCATTGGGCCAGCAGTTCACGTCCTGTGTGACCAATATTGATTCGACAGCATCCCGGGTCGATTTTATAAAGACTGACATCACTTGAATTCGCGAGAAAAATATTTATTATTTATATGCAATCTATTCGTGATTTTATATAAGCCTTACAGACAAGACATTCAATTATTGATGGACTCCTGATTGCCATCTCGAGCGCAACCTTGAAAATTATCAAGTTATAATATAAGCTAGTACCAAACTATTCAGAAAGCCAAGAACTTTGGCTTTGCACGGAAGCGCAATTTCGAGGATGAGTGCAATAGTCTATTCATTTGTTTACAAAATTATATAAATGTATAGACAATTAGTCTAATCCCCGAAATGGCGCTTCAGTGCAAAGCCAAAGTCCATGGTCTTTGGAATGGTTTGGCCAGGATATATTAAAATTATTTAGTCATTCACCTTGGTCCCTTCACTCCAGGCTATCACAGAAAAGCCGTCTCTATAGCCCAAAGTCTTATACATAAAAATAAAATTATTTTTAATTCACATATAAGATTTGTCCGGATTTGTTTTGCACAAAGTTCGAAAAGCTTGAGCGCGCAAACCGTTTGGTTGTTGTAGTTGAATATGGGTTCTATTTGTTGAGTAGACATCGCTTATTGATAATATGAGCCAATATTCGAGAATAATGTCTGATTGAGATAATGAGAACTCAAGAAAGACATGTCACCCAAAAAATATTTGTGCAAAGGTTTTCAATGGAAATGTATTGAAAATTTCATAAATATCTTAACAATACCTGAAAATTTCTAATGTAATTTTATTGGGTTTGGTTTTAGTTAAACAATTGTGGTTTTTATGAGCCAAAGAACCTTTTTTCGGTTTTGTTTTTGTTATTACATACCTGGCTTTGATTTTATAGTAAATCTAGTTATAAAAATATAGAGGTTTCTGAGCAAATTTTTTGGGATTCATACTGTTAGCAAATAATGGTACGAAATTGGTTTGGTTTTTGAGTTCAAAAAAATACAGTTGAGTTTGGAATATTTTTTAAATTATTTATTTCCTATATTCCCAGATTTACTGTAGAGTAATAAAGAAAGAAATAATTTTTATTCCTCCATGGTTAAGTTCTTATTTTTTTCTAAAATTCAAAATATTAAACATTTTAAGTAAAAATGCACAAATATTTTTTGGGTGACTTGTCTTTCTTGCGCTCTCATTATCTCAATCAGACATTATTCTCGAATATTGGTTCATATTATCAGTAAGCGATGTCTACTCAACAAATAGAACCCACATTCAACTACAACAAGCAAATGGTTTGCGCGCTCAAGCTTTTCGAACTTTGTGCAAAACAAATCCGGACAGATCTTATTTTAGTAATGATTTGGCTTTACATCCATTAACTTCATTGCAATCATCGTATCGTTTATATAAACATTTGCATCATATCTTCTTTCAGGTGGCCTGGATCTACCCCACCCGGGCAACTCAATTGCTATCAGTGTATACTTTTGCTGATCCAGAGCATGTGGTCCTTCCAGTTGTGGCAGAAAATCACTTCTGCCGGTGCCTTAAGGGTAATGATTAATAGTTTTATTAATTATAAAAATAATGTTTTTAATATACAAACCTATAGAGCCCGGTATGAGTAGTATAATTTGAGGACCTGTACCAAATTTTTCATAATACAAGGACCAACCATAAATCTCAATCATAGCACTGGTCATTTTGAAAGAGGAAAAAAATTAATGTGAAGTAAAAAAAAAGTTGTCTTAACTAATGAAACGATGAATCAGTCGATAAATAAGTATTTTAAGTAAAACTTTCCTTAAATTAAATTAATTATTAAATAATTTTTATTATTTTCATAAATTGTTTTTATAATTAATTTAAACATAACTTTAGATAAGAAATTATTTTAATTTAATTACACAATTTAGCTTAAAATTGAACTTGATAAAAATCTTATTATCTATGAGTTTGGCGGGAAAGTTCTGAATAAAAGTTTAGGAAAAAAATCATAAAAAACAATAAGATTTTTGCATTCATTTTAAACAAACTATTAGTGAATGAGCTATCAGTTCGTTCCATAAATCATTACTATTTTCACCTCTCTCACTCTAAATAATAATTTTTGTGCTTGACAGGTTGTTTCTCTCACTATTGGTTCTATATTAGACCTTGCTCTTCACAATGTGAGAGCACAGATTAAAAGGATCAAAGTATAAACAAATGACAGCAGAATGTAGTACTTTTTATCTGTACTCTTTAAGCCACATCCACACTTTGGGTTGGTCATGGTTAAGTTCACTACGTTATATATCCAAACAACAGTAGGAACTTAGTTCTCATATCCAAGCTCTGGTTACCTGATTATGATGTTCAATGATGACCAATTTTAGTTACCTAAGCAATGGGAGCGCTTTGATTGGTTTTAAGTTAGCTGGTGCAATTGATAAAAGTGAAAATTTGCACCAGCTCTTAACTAGAAAATATACAACCCAACTATAACCAAGTCCAAGTTTTTGTGGTTATTTGTATTTAATTTGGATTTGCTTTTAGCTACCTGTAACCAACCAAGTAGTGTTAAGTAAGATTTTTTCTGATAGGCCATAACTTATTATACAAAAGTATTTTTATTCCAAACGTATGTGACTTTCAATTAAGCAATAAAAGTGAAATTATAAGTGATTTCATTAAAACAGTTTATAAATTGTAATCAAATAATAGAAATAATTAAACAATTTTTCGCCCAAAATGGGTACCAAAAAGTTCAATAAAATTTGTGGCGTTTGTGGAGAAAAAGCATGCAATAAGTCAATTGAACTAGCTCATATTGATTAAATAATAATAAGCAAAATAAAAGTTTCATATTTTATAATAACATTAGCATATCGTTCGACAAAACTAACATATGTACATGTTAATTTTAAAAACGTGTCTAGCTCTTTCTTTTTAAACATTACTAATCACCCACATCGTTCGAATCCCGGAAAAAAATTCAAGGTTAATTCAAAATCTTTAGGTAAAGGCATAATAATATTTAGATTCAAGTTTTTCACTTACAAATTGCATTAAAAACCCATATGAAAAATGGTCCAGGTAATTTTGAGCTCAAGGGGAAATTTGTCTGAACTCTCTTCGCTATCACTGATTATTTGTTAACATATTTTTGTCTATTCAGGCAATAATTTTGGCGCTGTTTCGTGTGAGACATGTAAAATATTTTTCAGAAGGAATGCAACGAAACTAAATGTAATATAATTGTAGCCTCGATCCATTTACAATAAAATGAGCGTGCACATTGTTTTGAAATTACCCAGGAGGTCAATTGTCGCTTCGAAGGTTCCTGTTCAATGAACAAGGCCACAGTGGAGAAACTGTGCCGGAAATGTCGATTAGAAAAATGTTTCGCGATTGGAATGAAGAAGGTAATAAATTAGCAAGATTGTTTTATATTTAAGTAAGTTATCATGTCTAAATTAAAGGATTGGATCTTGGACGATGAAAAAAGATTGATGCGGAATAAAATGATCGAAGAGAAAAGAATGCTACGAAAATTAAATGCATCTGGCTCAAATGTAGCATGCTCTAGTCCATCAAGTTCGAATGTTGTTGATTCAACAACTAGTCCTCACCCGTGTGGTTCACTCGCAAGTCCCGAAACAAGTCATACGCAAAAAAACAGCTCCCTTGAACTTGTTGAATTCCGGAAAGTACCAGGAACATATGATAAGCAAGTTATCCCTTTTCATAACAATATGACAAGTGATGGAACCTTTCATATATCTGATGAAGTGTACTGGAAGGCTCTGGAAATAGAACTGACCGTACTGCCAGTGAGCCGGCCACTTTCGAATAATAATTTCAATGAACTCGAATGCATTCACTTAATGGAATTACTCTGCGCTTCAAAACTAATGTCGGAACCGAAAAATGATAACATTGTAAAGCTAAATTCAATGGAGGACATTGGTGTACATTTCATAGATGGCATGGATGACCTATTGAAAAAATTTATCAAAACGCTAATGATTTTGAACTCCTTTGATAAAATATGTGAGCATGATAAAATTGTCCTGCTTAAGCATGCTACCGTCGAGATACTATTTATGCGGTCAGCCTTATGTTTCAACTATGACACACAGTGCTGGACATTTTTCAGCTGGATCCACTTAAAGGTTAGATCTGGAGCATTTTACCTGGTATATTATTTGCTCTGTTTTACTCCTGGTAAATTGTTTGTAACTTACGTTTTAAAAATATATCAAAATATTCTGGAAGTAATTTTTTATATTTCGAACTACTAGCAAATTACAAGGGCATTAAATTTACCAGGCATACCCTTTTACCTAGCTTAAAAGATGAAAATAATTTTCAATTTTATTTTTAAGATGAATGAAAACAAATCAATACAAATAGAGTTGGATTTGTTAAAGCGCTTACAGAGTAATATTTACCAACCAATAAAAAGCTTCCTGTACAAAATTAAAGACCTATGGGATTCTGACTCATTTATACTGGACATGGTCAGTTTTATTAACTTGAACCCATTTGAAAAATATTAAATTACCTTTTTTTTGCAGTTAATGGCAATTATTCTCTTCGACCCAAACAGACTAAACCTTATGCACAGCGAGTCAGTCAAGTACGTCATTATTGACAAAGATCATTCTTATTTGGGATGTGCAAGCTCTAATAACTTAAGGTCGTTTTTTAAATTGTCCCAATTACCCAAGTAGTTTAATTTGCAAAAAAAATTGTTTTTAGGGAACTTTAAACATGAGAATATTTTGAATGGACCACCTTGCACATCACTATTAATTTTTTGGCTATACTATTATTTAAGAACTATTCTATTAATTCTGGTTTAGAGTCCAGCAAATGGTTTACATGTATTTACTGCAACGCTATCTATACATGAAATGTGGCGATGAATGCGAAACAAAAGCAAAATTTTTAAAACTACTCAATGTCATCGATGATTTGCGCCAGGTAAACACGGGCGTCAGAAAAAGCGAAAATAGCGAGTTTAAAATGCTGCTTGGACCATTTTTGATTGAAATACTGGGCGATTAACATTGAAACCAATTTTTTTTTAAATAATTCTATATTTAAAGCGAATATTATTTCTGTCGTTAACTGTATTTCTATTGTATTTAATAAATAAATAAAATTGAAATATATTTTAAAATATTATTTTTTCAGGGGATGCTCAAGCCGGGGGAGGAGGGGGTAAATAAAAAAAATAGTTTTTTCACCTTGTAGCTTCATATTTATCTCAACTTATAACAAGGAAAACTACACAACATGTGCCGCAAAATATAATTCACATTCTTATAAAAAAAAGTGTAATTTTAGTCAAATATTTAGTAATTTTATTGCAAACACAGAATTAAATCATTTTTTTAATTCTTATTACAAATATCTTAAAAATTATTTATTTACAAAATTATTGTTAAGTTGAATAAAGCTCAATTGATTGTTACAGCGTTAATTGTCATTCCAAATGGTTATCAAATATATTGATCGTAACTATTAGTCAATGTTTTTACTGATAAGTCATATCTGTTTACATAAAAGTATTTTTTTACGCAAACGTATGTGACTTCCAATTAAGCAATAAAAGAGAAATTATAAGTGATTTCATACAAACTGTTTATAAATTGTAATTAATATTAGAAATAATTAGACATTTTTTTCGCTCAAAATGGGTACCAAAAGGTTCAATAAAATCTGTGGCGTTTGTGGCGAAAAGGCATGCAGTAAGTCAATTGAACTAGCTCATATTTATTAAATAATAATAAGCATAAAAATAACCATATTTTATAATAGCGTTAGCATATCATACGACAAAAATAACATATGTACATGCTAATTTTAAAAATGTGTCTAGATCTTTCTTTTGGAACATTACTAGTCACCCTCATCATCTGTATCCCGCAAAAAAAATCCATAAATGTGTGAATAAAAACATAATTTTCATTAAAAGTAATGCAAAATAATATAAACAATAGATTAAATCAAATACGAAATAAATCATGTTTTGAGCGGTTTATTAGAAAATAAAAAATTGACCTTCAGGGGTAGCCAAGTTCAAAGTTGCTAATTGTTCTATGGCCTGAATTTGTCTAGGCTAATTTAAAATCATATGTATGGTTTTGATAATGTTCTCATTCAAGTAATTTATTATTCACCAATTTAAGTGTTTAAAACATATGGGAAAATGATCCAAGTACATTAGCATTTTTTTCTGTACCCTCTTGGCTATCTCAGTATATTTATTAATTTATTTTTGTTTATTCAGGCAATAATTTTGGCGCTGTTTCGTGTGAGACGTGTAAAACATTTTTCAGGAGGAATGCAACGAAACTAAATGTAAAATAATTGTAACCTCGATCCATTTAGAATAAAATAAACATGCGCATTAATTATTAAATTATCTAGGAAGTCAAATGCCGCTTCGAAGGCTCTTGTTCAATGAACAAGGCAACAGTGAAGAAGCTGTGCCGGAAATGTCGTTTAGAAAAATGTTTCGCTATTGGAATGAAGAAGGTACTAAATTAGCAAGATTAATTTATAAATAATTTAATCACCTTGACTAAATTCAAAGGATTGGATCATGGACGACGAGCAAAGATTGATGAGGAACATAATGATTGAGGAGAAAAGAATGCTAAGAAAATTAAAAGCACCTGACACAAATTCAGCATGCTCAAGTTCATCAAGTTCTAATGTTGTTGATTCAACAACTAGTCCACAGCTGTGTAGTTCATTTGGAAGTCCCGAAACAAGTCATACACAAACTAACAGCTCGTTTGAACTTGTTGAATTAGAGAAAGAACAAGGAACATATGATAAACAAGTTATTCCTTTTCAAAACAATATGACAAGTGATGGAACCCTTCATATATCTGAAGAGGTGTACCAGAAGGCACTGGAAATTGAACTGACAGTATTGCCAGTGAGCCGGCCCCTTTCGAATAATAATTTCAATGAACTCGAATGCAATCATTTAATGGAATTACTCTGCGCTTCAAAACTTCTGTCGGAACCAAAAAATGATAACATTATAAAAATCAATTCAATGGAGGACATCGGTATACATCTGATAGATGGCATGGATGACTATTTGAAAAAGTTTATCGAAACCCTGAAAATTTTGAGCTCATTCGATAAGATATGTGAGCATGATAAAATTGTACTGCTCAAGCATGCTACGATCGAGATACTTTTCATGCGGTCAGCTTTAAACTTCAACTATGACACACAGTGCTGGACACTTTTCAGCTGGATCCACTTTAAGGTTAGATGTTGAGCATAAATTTACATAGTATATTATGTGTCCTGTTAATGTCAAAAATAACCGGGAAAATTAGGTTCTGGTAAATTGCTTGTAACTTCGGTTTAAAAAAATAATCCGACATATTCTGGACGTATTTTATTATAATGAGCTACAAAACAATTTACAAGGGCATTTAGCTTGAAAGCAGGAACATTTTTTACCTTGCTTTTTAATTTCAATTATTAAGAGGAATGAAAACAAATCAATACAAATAGAGTTGGATTTGTTGAAACAAACACCCAGGAATATATACGAGCCAACCAAAAGCTTCCTGTACAAAATTAAAGACCTCTGGGAGTCTGACTCATTTATACTTGACATGGTAAGATTTATTAATTAGTATCCATTTGAAAAATATTAAATTAATTGTTTTTTGCAGTTAATGGCAATTATTCTCTTCGACCCGAACAGACTTAACCTTATGCACAGTGAGTCAGTCAAGTACGTCATTTTAACAAGGAAAAATTAAATATTTTTTAGAATGTGCAAGCTATAATACTAAAATTTTCCAAGAATATCCAAGTAGTTTCAAACAATCCCAACAACCAAGTTAACAATAGGTTTAACTTATGAATTTTAAAATGTCAACATCTAGCTTGATAATATTTTGGCTTAACCTTGCACATCCCTGATATATTTTGGTACAGAAAATCATAAACACATTTAAGAATATTCTATTATATTTTGGTTTAGGTTCCAGCAAATGGTTTACATGTATTTACTTCAACGCTATCTATACATGAAATGTGGCGATGAATGCGAAACAAAATCTAGATTTTTAAAACTACTCAATGTCATCGATGATTTACGCAAGGTGAGCACGTGCCTCAGACAAAGAGAGCATAGTGAACACAAAACGCTACATGGTCCTCTTCTTATTGAAATACTGGCTGATTAATATTGAAACAAAATTTTAAATAATTCTATATTTAAACTGAATATTATTTTTGTTGTTAACTGTATTTATATTGTATTTAATTGAAAAATAATTTCCTTAAGGGGGTGTTCAAGGAGGTGGCAGTGAGGCAATGAAAAAAATAGATTGAACCTAGTAGCTTTGTTCTGATGTGCTTTTATATTCTTTTAGCATGGTAAAATACTCTGGGACAGCTCAATAAATTTTAGATTTCAAATCAAATATTAGGCAATACTGTCAGCGAATACAGTAATTATCAGAGTTTAGTATAGAGTCTAATAGTGTAGACGTGTTTAGCAGTAATTATGAATACATTATATTATATAACGATTTCTTCTCTGAAATTATGAAACGACAGCTTAATTGTCAAAATGGTTTGACTTATCTGTCTCTGCGTGTGATTCAAATGAAAACAGTATTGATTTCTGAATTAAAATCGATTTCAAATATTAGGCGAATACTGTCAGCGAATACAGTAATGGTTTCCTAAATGTTTTGTGCCTTTAATTGTCAACGCTTTCAAAGACTTTAAAATTCAAAGTCATTTATGAAAATAAGTCATTAATTTAATTGACTTTACGTCTACTTAACCGACATCTGAATTGCCATAACGTTTATATTTTATGGCCGTATATAAGACGGACTATATTTAGATGAAAAGCATTAGTTGTGATGTGCTTAACAGCAAAAGTTGGAAGCTCAAATAATTTTCTAAGTTTATCGAAATACAATTCAACTTAATTTGAAATCTTTTTGGATTTGGTTAGCAATGGATAGCATAGATGTGAACAAACCATTGCCACCCGAGTTGGCTGTGAAGGGAGCGGACAGTCATTTGTATAGAATTGGTTTATC
>JAQIWA010003391.1:0-10596 GCA_034693305.1 Eueremaeus valkanovi | reverse complement strand
ATTTTGGCCGCCATCTTGTTTTCAAAATACCCCCCCTAATACCCCCCCTGAGTTTTGGCCAAAAATCCGCCATTTTACCCCCTCTATACCCCCCCTGAGTCGGCCGACCTTGGGCATCCCTACTTAAAAGGGAATGTGAATTCACATAGGAAATCAACTAGGAGTTTTTGTTATCATTAGCTGAGCTTATTTTTTGTTTGTTTTCATAAAAAAAATAAAAGTTTGGAATTAAAGCTCTTTATAAACAAAGAGAATATTCTTTGAGACAAATAATGCACAGAAAATAATGATTGAAATGAATTCTGTTTAAAGCATATAAACTTGAACAATGATCAAGGTTAAAGGCAAGTTGAAGCATGTTAATCTTTCAGCTAGATAACTTTAATCAAAGATAACTGGTATACTACATATTTCTTTTTTTGATCTTGTATAATTTACTCAATTTCATATCCATATTAAGAGATAGAATTATATCAGATATAATCATCTGAATAACCTATGAATCTACCTGTCTCTAACTTTATTCTCCGTGTCAAGACAGTCAGAATCTCAATAAATACAGTACTTTTCTGATTGAAAATTCCAGACATTTGTTTCAACTTATAAGAGATAGGCAATGGGTCTGACGACAGGGGGGTAGAAGCCGGACCAAAATTGCCGTATAATAAGTGTATAAAATGCAATATCACGTTCAAACGCGTATAAAATCGCACTGGTAACATTTTTACCTTGTTTTATCATCGAATTGAAAATTTTTTTTTGGAAGCAAGCTCTATTTTTCGAATTTTCGCCTACCAATCAAGGTGGGGTCCGTCACTCCGAGAAAAAACAGGGTGTGTCTCCAAAAAATGTCGAAAAGCAGAAGGGGGTCAGCCTCAGTCAAAAGCTTAGGAAGTCTACCCCATCTATCCTTCCATTGCCTATCTCTGCCACTTATGCAATAATATCAATGACATCATTAAGAATAGATATACTACTCATATGTATTATTCAATGAGCGATAATATATGCGTCAAATCTATTATAAGATAAGACTTATATAACTTATTATATATTAATAAGTTATTGTTATATAAAAACTTCGGAATTAATGCGAATATAATTGAATAATAAATATATGTATTGATTACCGAAAGGCCAGAACTTGACTGATATCTCGACCAATGAGAACGGAA
Organism: Eueremaeus valkanovi; assembly: GCA_034693305.1. NCBI lineage: Eukaryota > Metazoa > Arthropoda > Arachnida > Sarcoptiformes > Eremaeidae > Eueremaeus > Eueremaeus valkanovi. The sequence goes on along the minus strand of JAQIWA010003391.1, from coordinate 9,421 downwards.
TCGTAAAGAAGCACAACAGCAGATCACTTATGGCCAAATTGATGATGAACAGATTTCTAGAGGTCCGCATCTTAGGCTTACGGATTACTACAACGCATACCAGGCCGTTGCCCAGCGTGCCGATAAAAATAAGTATAGCGTAGGCCAAGACCAAGGCGACCAAGCTGGTTTTGTCCAGAGCTCTATTATTGATATATTGCTCTAATTTATCCATTAGTTCCTGAAGTTTCAACGGGTCTACACATAAACAGCAAAACAATAATCAGAATTGAATTTAAAAATTCAAACATTTCTTATAATAAATATTTTATAACAAACTTAATGTTAGTATTGATTTGAAATTTATTCTTATTGTTCTCTATTTCTCAAACCAGAACCAATTTCTATTTGTTTGTAACTTGATATTTGTTCATTATTTTTTTTTCCTAACCAGATCACTTAGCTCTTGGTTGATTGCAATGGATAAGTTGGTGGGTGTGAATGGGAATATGTGACAATCAATTAGGTATTACTCGTAGACAAAAAATGTTTACTCTTTTAGCTCAAAGAGACTGAATGTGAGTCTGTTTTCTGCCCTTTAGAGTCAATGGAGAGACGAATAAAGCATAAAAGATATGTTTGAATAGACTTTTTTCAATTGAATTTCACATTTGTTCTCATTTCCAGCAATGGATAGTCAATTAGACATTTAATTCAAGCATTTTTTTAATTCACTATTGAATCCATTGAATACACAATAGGTTTCTCGAGAATTGAGTTGATATCAGTTTTATTTTATTCTTAAATAACGTGAACTTCTATAAAAAAAATATTGACTGAAAGCCGGGTAAATATTATTCTTTAGCCAGTTTAGAATACTAGCTAGAAAACTAGAACTATGCAAGGTTATCCTGAATAATAGAACAAAGATAAACAGTGAGAGAGGCGGTAAACATATCAAAACATGTTTATCTTTATGTTCCAGACTCATTCTAACTATTTAAACAGGTGCAAATAGAAACTTATCAAGCTTTTCCTAACGATTTATATTTCAGCTCAAACTTGATATCGTATTCAATTCAAAAGCAGAACTACTTATCTGATTAAGTGTTTACATAATGGAAGAACACCCACATCATTGAGAAAAGACAATACACTTTCATAATTAAGTTTCGATTAGAGCACAAGAAATAATTAATTCTGATTGATGCTCCTATTGATGATCCTGCTCACTTTTAATAGCACACAATTACGATTAAATAAGTTTTTATTGAATATTATATTTCGTCTCATTTTTTATTTCCAAAACATTCAATATTTTCTTAATGGGTAACACAATCCTAAAATTGATCCAGTTATCATCAATTCATGCTTTTATATGAGTCACCATATTTCTAGACCTAGTTCTAGAAATAATTTTTTTAAATATGGAAAATTGACGAAGCTGATTGAACAAATAGTCTAACGATTTTTACCTTCATATTAACTCAGCTCATTTATTTTCTATCTAGCTACACTCTTTATTCTCTTCATTTCTGGTCATATTAATATAAATTGACATAGATTATTCAAATTAATGAATGAGCAGATTCTAAGTCATTACTAAAGTCATGTAATACTGACTGTCCTCTATTACCCCAAAAGAAAGTCTATGTTATGGTAATAATAATTAGAGAAAAATATTTACCTTCACTGCCCGACAGTGTAGTGTTGATGACAAGAGGATTCATTGTCGGCGCTGTTTCGCACATTAAGGTTGGCTTAGAATTCCAATAAAATTGTAACCAAAATAATTATAACGATATTAAACATACTTTCAGTACAGAACCCAAAAACCGTTATTTAGGAGAAGATCTGTTCGGAAGAGAGAGATAACAGAATAAAAATTTTATATTTAAAATGTATGAAAAGCATAATCTCTTTGAATTATATTCACACGAATAGTGTTATCGCGTTTTCGCTCGAATGCAAATCAACTTTTACGCTATACAGACGTAGAATAGGGGGTAACCAAGCTATGAAAATTCATAGAACAACACGGGATGGAAGCGTATATTTACTTATCTAATAAAGATCAGCCTTTATGATCTAGCTCTAATTTTAAGCTTAAAACAACTTTGAGCATAATTCTATCTAGATACATCTATTTACAACTGACCCTGGTCATCTATTACTATTAATTAACGCGATGTAAACATTTAATACTAATTTTAATTATAGTTTTATTTTCAATAATAAAATTCACTTAAACTAAAAGTATATGTATTTAAGTATTTATTTATTCTGAGCTCTTCTGTCGAATAGATTATATTCTCGAATATATTTTCGCAAAAATAATGTTTACTTTAGATATGTTTTACTAAAACTAAAGTAAATAAAAGTTTACGTTTCAATAGATTTCGTCGGAAAATCAAACTTAAGATTTGATTCATAAAAGTCAAGTGACTTCTCGTAAGACAGAAAATAAATAGAAAAATATTTACTTTTTGTTGTGTTTTTTTTGTTGTGATTATTATCAATCATATGACATGGATGTATTCAAATTTCAGTAAAGTTCATTTTTATATATTAATATCAATAGTAATAAAGCAGTAAAACAATAAAAAAAATAATACTTTATCTATATTTTCGAGTTTTCTGTTATTAATAATATTCTTATTATTATTCAATAATATTATATTTTCAATAATATTCCGGAAATTAATGGAATTTTTGTTTTCAATCAGAAAAACAATTTTATTAATATTTTTATGATTACAAAAAATAATAAGTATTTTAAAAAGTTTAGCAAATTATATGAAATATTAGATAAACAGCTGAACACAAAACCAATGCCCGTATTCTGACTGTGCGATCAGTGATCACAAGAATATGTGAGCTTTGAATGAATGGGCAAAACCATAGAAACACTCACTTCTTATACTATATTTGTCGTCAGATTATGCGCCAAAACATTAAACCGATTTTTGTATTGAAATCTTTCGCTACGGACTAAGTGTCTGATTATTACTGCTTACCTAAAGTCGATTTCCGATTTTCAGTTTATCCAATTTTATGGCTAAAAAATCAGATCTAAAGACCAGATAATATTATTAAATAAATACTGTAATCATGTCTGCCATCTCTCATGCGGTCAGTCTCTACACTAATTGCATTGTGAAATAGGATGAGTTGAGAGAAGAAGAAAAAAAGACAAAATCCATCACTGATTACATTATTTGTTATACAATTTCTGCATCAAATGATAAATTAATTGAAAAAATACACAACAGGGCAAGATTTTTGTGCAAACAATTTTTCAATTTGCACATGTATAAGGCTTTCGGGAAAGTTTCCGAAATTTTATTTGAAAAATAGAAAATTCATTTTAAAGTAAACAAAAAAATTAATTCAAATTATGTATTGGCCGTCATTATCGACAACTGTTGACCATCTTTCGGGCAGACGTTCGATGCCCTCCCGATAAAACTGACTGTCCTTGGAGGCAAAAAAGTCAGTGACGGCTGTTTGGACCTCCATTTTTGTTTTGAAATTCTTTCCACTAAGATATGACCGAAGTGGGCGGAACAGCCAATAGTCTGAGGGAGCGATGTCTGGAGAATACGGCGGGTGCGGAAGAACTTCCCATTTCAAGTCCTTCAGCTTTTGTCGGGTGACCTTTGAAGTGTGCGGTTTTGCATTGTCCTGTTGAAGGATTACCCGGCGTCTATTGACCAGGGCGGGTCGTTTGGTGGTCAATGCTGTCTTCAAATTATCCAATTGTTGACAGTAGATATCAGAGTAGATAGTCTGACCCTGATCCAAAAGTTCAAAGTAGATGACCCATTGCCAGTCCCACCAGACACAAAGCATAACCTTCTTCGGGTGGAGACCTGGTTTTGCCGTCGGTAGGGCATTCTGACCTTTGTCCAACAATTGTCTCTTGCGCTCAACGTTGACATACAAAACCCATTTCTCATCTCCAGTGACAATTCGTTTGAGAAATGGATCCAATTGTTGCCGAGAGAGCAGAGAAGCGCAAATCGTGACTCTTTGAGAGAGATTTTCGGGTGAAAGCAGGTGTGGCACCCAAATACCGGCTTTGGACACCTTTCCGATGGCTTTTAAGTGGTCACAAATGGTTGAATGATGGCAGCCCAATATGGCGGACAATTCCATACTTGAAAGTTTGGGATCGGACTCAACCAGATCTTTCAGGACATCATTGTCCACTTCTTGCGGTCGGCCCGATCGCGGGCGGTCTTTGAGGTCATAATCACCGGTTTTGAACCGTTTGAACCATTCATAGCATTGGGTGAGAGACATGACATCACCGAAGACTGAAGAAATGTTTGTGTGAGCCTCTTTACCACTCCTCTTGAGCTGATACTCATAGAGGAGACAATGTCTGATGTGATCTGTATCACTTCTTTCGGCTGACATCACAACTTCTTGAGATAATTTCAACAATTTTTTGAATACAAATTGATGTCAACTAATGGATGTATTGAATAGAGTTTGAACTGATTTGTCGACAAATGTCAAACAAATCTTATAGTCATTCAAACATATAGTAACTTAATATTTCGGAAACTTTCCCGAAAGCCTTATATTGCGCAATTCGCACTTTATATACTGTATACTACTTTGCCGTTAAACTTGAATCTGTTATTCCGAATCTTTTGTCGTTTAATTTGTGTCAATACTATAGCAAAGATTATTTGTATTTACAAAGAAATGTCAAAATCTATTGCATAATGTATTGCTGTATAAATAAACGACAATTTTATATAATATTTTTCATTTTTTAATACCTATTATACTATTATTGTTGACATTATTTTATTGAAAAATTTCAATTGACTAGCACAATATTTATAAGACAGGTATACTGTTTAATAGTATGCAGATAAGTCTACTTTACACTAGGACCACTTAATCCAGCCTTATTCAAATTGAGCCAGTTAAATTGCAGCAAGTTCAAGTACGTAAAATATTAAGTGATTTCGTCAACTCTTCATCAATACTAATGATTTAGTAATGATTTCTATGAATATATGATATTATGTAAGCATTAATTATTAAAATATATTCATTTATGCTATTTATAGAAAATCTTAGCGACTATTACGCAATATTCGTCTGAATTCATAGTAATCTACATAAATATTAATATTATATAAGATTTAATTAGCAATCATTCAATTTGTCTTTTCGTTAGAAACCATTCTTTAAAGGCCTTATTGAATGTCATACCTTTGATAACACAACAGCTCCGGACGAGAGATAACTAGTAGTTGTTATTTCATCTCTTACTCAATAAGTATTTATAAATATATTTAAATGAAATTAAGTTTTCAGTCAAAATGTTTTCTTTAATTGCGATACAAATGAATAGTAATTCAGGCTTTGAATCAATGTTTTGATGAACTTTAATGAATACAATTCGTATGAATGAACAGAATAGTTAAGAATTGATTAAATTGCTATTCATTTGAGTGAATAATGAAGATGAGTTGAAAAAATATCTTGTTAGCCAATTCAGCGTTATATGTAACCCACGTAACAATTATGATGTCGACATGTTTGACAAATACTGGACTAATATAATAACGATTAGTATTATAGCAAAAAAAATTGCTTTGAATGCAAGTATGCGTTCAGTTATTTATTGATTAGAATAATATTTGCAATGAGCTTGCAACAATTATAAATAAGCATGGCTATTGTAGCATAAGATGGAGCAAATTTTTAAAATAATTAATCCAGAATAGTTTTAAATCATTCATCCATTTGAATATATTTGAATTTTTCAATAAAGGTTCGGACAAAGACCTGAAGAGTTCGGGAGGAGATTCAACCCAGCTACTAATTTATTTATTCCATTGTCCAGACATACAGTTAAGTCAATCCTTTGAACCTTTCTTTTGTCAACAGAGACGACAATTAATTCTATTATCTGATTGACTGAATAGACAATCAAGGAATGAGTTGAGCAAGATTATTCAACTGATAAAGTCAATTATAATTGATTATTAATTTTTCTAAGCTTAACAAGATCAATATTCTCTATAGAAAGTTCGTTTGACTTCTATTTGTCACACAAGTAATGTATAACAGACTTGGTATTATTGACCCTGCTCATGTTATATTTGAACTGTATTACATTCATTAATCTTGGATTCAATTTATTTTCTTTTAATTTAATTGATGCCTAAATAGAGTTGACATTCGATACGAACGATAACAACATTTTATATCTGGTATTGACTTCAAAAGTAATGATAGGAATACTTGTCGGATAAATACTATGCGAGTGAATGACTCGGATGACAACTATTACCAAGTATCTCTAAATTTTGTAGAGACCTATCAATTACTAATTTAATTATTTACCATTTGGTATGGTGTGCTGGGTCATTTCAGTTTGTAGCTAATTTCTATTCAGTTCAAAATCGTGTCAATATTCTGTTGGTATAGTCAATAAATTTTAGAGTATGTTCAACAGGTTATCATTAATAATAATAATCTGTTCGGGTCTATTGATTTTCTGGTAAACTTAACTTTTTTTGGGTGAAATAATATCAAATGTCTTGATTGAAATTTCCTGAAAAATCAAAAGAGTTGAATATCTAATTACAGTACTAATGACCTTACTCGCACATTTTATTCGTACTTGATCACATTATTGACATGGAGACCCATTCACTGTCAAATCTCAATCAGTAGTGTTCGTAACGAATATTCATTATATTTGTGTCAAATATCTTAATAAATATTTTCTTATCAATAGTTCTATATTTTATTGAATACATTAATTGATTCTAAATATTTTCTATTAGTCTATGGAATGTTCTAGAACTTTGATCACGTGTACGGCTCAATATAATTAAAATAGCCAGGCTATTTAACAAGGTATTTTTAACTTGTTAGAAAGATAATCAAATAGACATTATTTAATTCAGTTGGAGAATATATACAAAATATAAATAACACTAATTAATATACAGTATATGAGAGATAAATGAAGTGAATGTACAATACATTACAAATAGAAATATATTAAAAACTTTTATTCATTATTTGCAAACTTTAATTATGTCTGGAATTTCATAATTAATATTATATTATGAGAAGCGCTACACAAATGATATGACTTATATAAGAATCCATAAAAATACCATTAATTGTGGGAAGTATCAAGGGTAATCTATTATACGCATCGGGGTTATAAATATACTGATTTCTAAGAACTGATAGCATTAATCAACAATATTTATATTCGGGTAAACTTTTAGTATATATATATATGGCTTTATTTCTAACAAAACCTATCGAGATATAAAAGAAAAACTAACTTGATAAACAGGCTTGATCACATGAATGCAAATAAAATGATGTGTTTATTATTAAAAATTCATGTTTTAAAGTTTGGTTGATTATCGCGAGAATATTCTGAGCGAACATTAAATATATTCAGTGCCAGTAAGTGATGCCTAACAACGAAAAACTATACAGAGTTTGCAGTTATAGTGAAATAATATATATTTTTGACATTTATTTCAGTTCTAGAAAAGTCGGGAATATTTTGCTGAAAATAATTTTTTTAATTCTTCTTTGAATTTCAGATCAAATGCTTGCAATCAAACTGAGAGGACCGACAAATATAGCAGAGCTCTTATGTCCAGATCTGCTGTATTTATATCGAATCCGTTTCCAATGTATTCGAGAGCCGAGACGTCTGTTGTGGGCCTTCAGTAAAGCCGTATGTCTTATGTGGATCTTTATGGCACTGGTATTGCTTGGGGCCAACCTGTTCTACTATAGCCAGAAATGGCGTTTGTGCGCTCTACCGTTGGCCAAGGTTTCCGGCACAGTTATGAATATGGAGAAGACATGTCTGCGCGTCCAGAAGGACAGAGAGATATTGCCGTTCATTATGCGCTCCAAATCACTGTCGCCTCTAATATACGAAATGGCATTCATTTTAGTCCTGTTTCTCATATCATTGCTATCAGTGCTCAGGGATGATAAGCATATGTCTCATTTGGCCGGTTATGCTTTGGCCAATTTCTGGTGCTTTCAGTTCTACCAGAATCTGCCGGTGCTCTGTCTGCTGGAGCCGCCCTTCTACATAACGGCCCACTTGTTTCTGTTGTTTGCCTTTTCCACTCAATTTGTCTATTGTTTTGCACTTCACTCGCACTATCACATCAGACGTCCCGATCCTCTCTACTTCAGCCGCCCTAAACAGCTGTCAACTTCTGGTGCTTTTGGCACTCATTTCAAATAATAATCTTTTTTTTCAAATAAATTCAATTCTAAAGTAAATCACTTTAAAAATTAATTACTATATAGTTGTGTCACTAATCTAAACTTGGTCACATTAAAAAAAATCAATTTAATCCTGCATTTTGTGTACTTTTCAAATGACATTCTGCTTATCAAACAAACTGTTGATTAGATTTTTGTTTGTATTCATTATATAACAACTATTTAACTAAATTACTTAAATGTTAATTATTCTCAAATAAATTGGTTTTCATTTTGTTTTTTAATTGTCTTTAAAATGCGAACAAATAATCAAAATCTCATTTAATTGTATTTCATTAAAATGTTTGTGTATTTAAATTTCGCAATAAATTACAAATTCATCCGAATATTAAGTCAAATCAAAACACAACAGAAAATATAGTGCAATAACAGTGGTCACCAAGGTAGTATAGTTTGTTTTATGAATGAACATGTTATTTTTTTCAATGTACACGAATGTATCAATACTTTCAAGCAATTCATATGATTTTTATTAAGAATTACAAATATTTTCATTTTTTATAACAAAATTAATTCCGAATCTGATCAGAAAAATGTTCTGTCTTATCTTATATGTTGGCTACCCCACCACAAGTTGCACATACAGTACAGTAGTTCTCTATGGATTCATATGGAATGAAAACATATTTACAAGCATTGCATAAATATATCTGAAAATACATGAATTTCCTGGGAATACAATATACAGTACTGTATGTAAACATCGCTGCACTTAAAACAAGAGATTAGAATAAGTTATAAATCTTTTGTTTATCTGCGACTGAATAACAATATTAATTCTAACAGGGTCATTTACTGTAGATTAGCTCAGTCAGAGTTAATTACTCTTAAGTTCAAGTCCACTTTTATCTTCTTAATCGATCCATGCACATTCACTGAGCCTATTTATATTCTAAGCTAAGTTATTAAACTAGATCAATGTTACATGCTGGTCTTTTGGAAAGCATTTAAAAGAATTTAAAATTCACGTGGTCATATACCTCCTGTGTAGGATGTGGGCTATTATATCAATATGCGCAAGGAATATTTCTGTATTGATATGTCAATGAAAAATCAGAATAAATGTCAAATAAAATACATTTATCTATATTTGCATTCAATATAATACAAGAATAAAGCAAAAAAAAAG
>JAQIWA010003390.1:0-10600 GCA_034693305.1 Eueremaeus valkanovi | reverse complement strand
TTATTTTTGAATTGTCAACCCTAGTTCAGGAGATATGATCGAGGCAAGTTGCCATAGACTACCGTCCAAGCCCTTTGAAAAATAGGGATATAATTGGAAAATAAAAATTCTTAAGAAAATAAGGAAATCATTTTTAAAAGAAATAATTTATAGATTAATAAAAAAGCAATTATTTTTCGAACAATAAATTCTTACGACTATTGTTATAAAGTGTATGAAAAACAGAATATTTTTTATGTTCTTATATTTATTTTGTCTAAAGTATATAATTTTATGATTGATATTTTGCGTTGCGTCAATGAATCTTGCAAGAATAATTTTATTAATGCGTTTATATAACATATTCCTTAGCAAACTATTAAAAATTACCCTTACATATTTTTACATTGATTATTTTTATACTGATTGGAGGCGCAGATTTAGCATGTGTAGACTGAAGTGCCAAGGTCCAGAGTTCGAATCCCTGACCCGTCTGTTTTCTTTACTTTGTTCATTCGTTGATTTCAGTCGTTGTTAACTCGGTTTCCAAAGAGAAAGGTAAAATACCCTATGAAACTCCTTATAAATAACGGGATTCGTTTTTATTTTTCATTATTTAGATAATTTAATGTTCAAAAACATATGAAATAAATTTAATGTAAAAAATATTTTTTCAAGACTTATTAGTTTTTGTAATGTTTTGCAATATTTTATACTTTTATTCATTCGACAGAATTTATTTAAAATTCGAAAAATATATGAAACAAATATTAAACATAACTTTTCCATAGATTATATTTGCAAATCATATGATTAATTGGAAGACATGTTTTGGATTTTATAAGAATTTTAAATCAAAAACAAAATATTATTTTGAATTTTGTTAAAATAAATTTGAAATTTAAAAAAAACATTTCAATCGATGCTTCGCATTAGGGCTGACGCGACTGCACACAAGTCTATACAGTCATGCACTCGGACTCATACAAACCAAGCGAACAAATGGAAGACAGTTTGGAGACAATCAAAGACAGAAAATAAAAATCTCCAATTCATGCTTGATCAATTACGTCCTTAATAGCAATTCTTATGCCAAAATGAATAAGCTCTCATTTCAATGAAACTAACCTTGCACTATTAGTCTTTATTTATTTCAATTCCGACTTGATGATTTCAGAATAAATTGATTCCGACTATATCTGATTACCTGGATTCAGCTATTAATGAAGTAATTATCATTACACCGGTACCCTCCTACTATTATCCTCCAAATAGATGACGAATCAAATGATATAGTTATTTGTAACACTTACTGTATGTGCCTGCTTATATTCCATTTATAATTGAATTCCCAGAAGTAATCATTGCTTTCTTGTGTTTGCCTTTGCTTTCAATATACAGTATATCAAACAAAATCAACAAATAGTACATAAAAGTTGAAGAACTCTGATATTTAATGGAATACTGTATTATTCCTAAGCTATTAAACATTATTCCTTGGTGTTAACAAAATTGATCTTATACGAAATGAACAAGCAGATAGAGTTATATAAATAGACATTAGTTCTGAGAACATATTTTTCATTGGGTATACATTTTATCGTTTGTTTTATTCGGAAATCATTTCATATAAAGTGTATGTATGTATGAGTCGCCACAATATCTAAAAATATCTCATTTTTATTAAATATTTATGTTTTTTGAAAGAATGTTGAAAAATAATGAAATAAAAAACAATATGAAACAAGCACGAACGTTATTAGCAGCGAGTTTACATTAGATCTATGGGTGATAATCTTGATAATATTTCCATGAGAAGATAATTGGGTCAATTGGTATTCATAACTACAGTATTAACAGCTGTACTAACAATCACAACAATGATTAACGCTTTTTAAAAGTTTTGAAAACCTTTACAACAATGGTGGACAGACGGGCAGACAGACAGGTTCTCAAGTACATAAGCGAGTATACTCGCTAAAAACTTATTAGAAAAGACACAGATAATTGAAATATTGGATTTCGTAATAAATAATAATAATAATAATAATAATTTATTGAATCAAAAACATGTTTTGAAAAAATACAAAAGTATTCATAAAAAGGTTTCCAAACATTTCACAAATTTCTTATAATTAGTTTCAGATCTTATATTGATAGGTAAAGAGTTAAAAAGATTTGAGGCATAATTAAAAAATGATCTGTCACAGATAGCTTTACATTTGTATAGTTTACATAAAATACCTTTTCGTGATGTTTGATAAAATACAAAATTATCCGACCATTTGTTTCGGGTCTTAAAAAGATTATTCTTAACTTTGAAAACAGTTTGCAAAATCTGAATCATTCGTCTCTTTTTAAGCGAAAAAATTTTCAGAAAATCAAGTCTTTCTTCATAACTGTTATAATGTTTCGATAACTTAAAAAATATATATTTTGTGACTTTTCTCTGAATAGATTCAATTCGTTGAGATTGTGATTCAGTTAACATAACCGATAGATTAATGAATTCAATAATTGGCAAAATGTACGTTAAATACAATCTTAAAAATGTTAAGCCATTCACACGATTGCATATATTTTTTAAAATTGAAAACTTCTTCAAAGATTTCTCTATAACTGAATCTATTGTCGAATGAGATAACATTTTATTGTCATATATGATACCGATATGCTTATGGGTTTGAACTGATTTGATTGCAATATTATTTAAGTTGTAAAAGAATTCTGAAGTATTTTTATAGGTTATTCTCAAATGTTCACATTTAATCGGGTTTATTTTTAAAGAGTTTTCAGTACAATATTCAAAAATATAGTTTAAATCATTTTGCAGAAAAAATGTATCATTTTGTGTATAAATAGGTCTTATGAGACATATATCATCAGCAAAGCTAAACACTTGCGACGTAATTGCATCCGCGATATCAGAGGTATATATATTGAAAAGGGTTGGAGATAATACCCCTCCCTGTAAAACCCCTGATTTCACATGGGATTCATTTGAATAAAAATTATTGTATTTGACTGTTTGTCTGCGATTAGAAAAAGTCTCAGAGATAATGTCCAAAAAGTCACCCTTGACTCCATAAATTTCAAGTTTTTTCAATAACCTCTGGTGAGGAATGCTATCAAAAGCATCGGAAAGATCTAAAAAGATCACATCAATAGCGAAAACTTTTGAATCATTTAAGGAGTCAAAAATGACCTTCTTCATATTTATATGTATGTCTGAAATGGATACCCCTTTTCGGTAACCGTATTGGGAATGAGGGATAATATTATTATATTCAATAAAAGGCAATAACTTATGCAATAAAATCAATTCAAAAATCTTATAAATATTTGGCTGAACTGATACACAACGGTATGAATTGAAATAATTCTTATTTTTACCACTTTTAGGAACAGGGCTGACTATTGAAATTTTCATTTCATCGGGAATTTGCTTGAATTCTAAAATACGATTATATAAACAATAAATCATTTTTGAGAATCCGTTCAAACAGTTCTTTATTATTATATTGTTAACAAAAGTCTTGCCCTCAGCTCTATTATATTTGAATACTTTCAATGCAGACATAATGTCATTCATTGTAATATCAATTCTATTTAAAGACTCACTGATTGAGAAATCAATTATCGGTTCTGTCGTTACAGAACTAATACTATTTTTAGATTCAAATAAAAATTGAAACTTTTCGACAATTTCTAACTCATCAGTAATTCTTATTGAGTTTTCATCTATTAATGAACTAATTCCTGAGCTTTTATTCACATGTTTTACTGATCTGTATAAAGCGTAAAAATTATCGTTTTTCTCAATTAATTGGAAAACTTTTTCATTTTCATATAAGTCTATTTTCCTCCCAATTATTTCTGTTATAAATTTATATTTTTCATTGAAATTAACAGAATTTGACTTATATTTCAATAAATTCCTTCTCTTTCTTATAAGTTTTCGGATATCATTATTGTATTGTTTTTTGGTTTTGAAAAATTTTATACTTTTTCGAATATATTTATCAAATACTGTCTTATATTTAGAGCTAATCACAGAAAAAATATCATTAATATTGTATTCATTCTTTGTTAACTCAAACCAATCTATTGAAAACAAATCAGTATTAAGTACACTAAGACTCTGTTCATTGTAATCACATTTTTCCATGCGTTTCAGTACTTTAGAACTTTTGGTCAGATTTAATGAAACGATAATTGATTTATGATCACAGGTTACAGAGATATTAGGAATAATTTCAATACTATCCAAATAATTGTTATCATTAATGAAAACTAAGTCTAATATTGAATTTGAATTATTGTTAGGATATGTCGGTTTGTCTACTATCTGTGACAAACCATATGAAAGCAGACATTCCTTCAGATCATTGGCCTCTTTTATAAGTCTATTATTAGTTAAAACAAAGTTTGTGTTATAATCACCTAAAAGACAAATAAAATCATAACTATTCAAATCAATGTCATTAAAAACATTACTAAAATATGAATTAAAATCTATGGAAATATTCGGCGGTTTATATAATGTATGAATTAATAGCTTTTTTCTATTGATATACAATTCGATGCAAATGTCCTCAAAATCAGATTCAATTGATTTAATACAGCATTTATAGCAATCTTTGACTGCTATCAAAACACCTCCGCCTCTGGTATTCCTGTCTTTTCTAAATACAAAATAATTGTCAAAAATGAGCTTATCTGGTATGCACTCTGTCATCCAGGTCTCATTGAGGACACAGACATCGACATCGAATTGAGTTAAATAACTCTTCAGTTCCTCTCTCTTATTGACAACACTTCTTGTGTTAGAAAAAAATATACAAAACTTTTTATCACTTATTTGAACGGAAAGGGAGGAATCGGATTGTTGATATGGTTGGTCCAGAATTGTTGGGTCGGTGGCACTGGTGCTCTGTACAGATGGAACGGATAGTTGTGGTCGAATCGGTTGAATAAAAAATTCTGAGTATCTGTTGATTGAGTAAAGTTTGGATTTTGTGTTGACTTCTCATTGTATTGATGGCCAGAAGAGCGGAACTGATTGGACCGACATTTGGCCGCTATGTGTCCCGTCTTATGACATATCCAGCACTTCTTTGGTTCTCTTCGACCTCTTTCTCTGTTTGGGTTCAGTTTAGCATTACTTCTGTTCATTGCATTCCTTACTGTGTTTTCCAAACTCCGGAACCGCTTCTCAAAAGAAGTTTCAATACGTTTGATATCTGATGTCAATTGAGTCCTTATAGTCATCATGTCTTCAGCAGTCGAGTCGTCATTAATCTGATTATCATTTATAAGGATATCAATTGAGTCCTCACTTGCGTTGATGTTTGTTGTGGTGGGCGTCAAAGGCATACAGTTTTCAATTTTTGTCTTCTCATTGACCATTAAATCGTTGATTTGATCCAAATATGTCTTGAAATCATTCTTAGACACATTGCCCTTCTTTTCATCAATCAATTTAACAATTGATTTGATCTTAAAATCAAATTTTTGACTTAAATTAGAGACAAAATTCAAAATGTTATTACTTGACTCCATGACAACAACTCTATGAGCGCACGGCTCGACTCAATGTGTCTATTGTTATCGAAACGATGGATAAACTCTTATAATACGAGTCTTACACTTCCGATACATCTGAATGAGTCTCTCATCATATTTGATGAAAGCCTACAATCGATGCAATCGTATTCCAGACTATTATATTCAGTAAATATAGTAACTGTTCTGCAAGAGTATCCAAGGGCTGGGGTATCCAAGTTATCTCACACTTTCTAAGTAAGCAACATAACACCCAAATTACAAATTTAACAGAATTGGAACTTGATACATTGAACTCGAGGAACGAGCTCATGCCAATTAGACTGTGCAAGCATAAGTTATTTAGTAGCCATGCTAGTTTTTAACGCTTCGAAAACTTTTTTATTTTTATATTTCATTTAATTAAGAATTTTTTATCACTCGTTTCAGGCGTTTAATTAAGTGATAAGTATTTCATTACTTTTTAACGTTTGCTTTGCTTTTGAAAATTCAAATATTTTTTTATACTTTTACTGTACAGACGGTCTGTATTAGGTATCGAACAAATTGGTCGGTGAGAGTCAGACAGACTGACAGACAGAGTGCGAGATCGGCAACAAAATGGTACACAAGTGGAGTACGTCATGGCTTACATGTGTTTCACATCACTTTCCTCTCCCTTTATCTCTCTCATCACTGATCCCTGAATTTCATACACCTTTTGTGTGGAACAATCCGAGCATATCTTAAATACCCATTCAATGCCTGTCCACCGATCGTTCCCTTTCCCTCTACGTCTGAGTTCTCAAAGCTTTTTATATATATTTTTCCATTTGCTCTAACAATCTGTTCATAAGCTCTTCATTTGAGTGATTGGATCGGAAAAAAGTAATTCTCAAATAACTGGATCTATTGCTGAGAAAAAAAATAAAATAAAATTCCAGACATTTATTACAAAAAATATTTTTCTTTAAAACTGTTCAGAAATAATCTCAGAAATAAATTATTAGTATTTTATTCGTTTAGTGTTTCTAATGAATAGATTTTCTTTAAATTTAACGCTTTTTGCAGACAATATGAAAGGCTTTCAAATAAATTATATTATTTTATAACCGGATTCTTACGGGTATTATATTCAACAAAAATTAACAAAAATTTTGAAATTCTTATTCAAATCGAGAGATAATTTATTTAACGTTTAATTTTTGTTTATATTTCTTCTCATTTAATACTAATTTTCTACAAATAAATGCAATTATAATAAACATATAATAAATTCCAAACAAAAATATTTTTATGAAAAATAAATTCTGTTTTTATTTGTATTTTTAGATTAATTTACGATATATTTAGTTAAATAAGATTTAAAAGGCTTTAAACTTAATATAATTTATTTGTTTTTTAATTTACTTATTATAATATTTGTATTCAAAATTCATATATGCATCAAAAACAACAAGGTTAATTAGCTTACAGCTCAAAATCACGAATTAACCATAACTACATCATTTAATATACAGTATTCTTATTAATATTTTTCAAATAATATTCTGTTCTCAATATTCTTATACGAAATTCTTGTTTTGAAAATAAAATGTTTTTTCTCGAATTTTTCTTTATTAGCGAATGAAAAATGTCTTATTATAAGTCATTTTTGTTTGCTTTGGGTATAATTTTATTCCTGTCTTAATCTTATTTTGCTTTTCATTCTTTATTATTATATTTTTGCTTAACTTTTTTGAAACACAATAACCAATATATGGCACGAATTTAATTCAAGAATTCATCTCACGATCAAAATATATATTCGGGTTTAATTTTAAGCCCAGAATTATATAGCAATATATCATAAATTCGATTCAATACAAGAATTTATTTTTTGAAAATAGCAATGAATTTAAGACTGACTCTGAGCTTAATTTTGGAATTTAATACCTTATAAATCGATATAAAGTGGATTAGATTTAAAAATATTTACACAGAAATTGTAAGACAGCATAAATTTCTTATATCTTTAGCTCAATTATAATAAAGATTTATTTATTCCTAAAATATTTAATTAAATTCTGTTAAATGAGTTCAAAAGCGAATAATAAAATAGCCGTATATTTAATTGTCCAGGATAGTTAATATTCAGATCTCAAGCAAAGTGAAACATGGGCAAAATCACCAAGGTTTAATTGTGAAGAGAGACAGCTCGCCATCTGTTATGTAACGCAAAATTATAAAATATTTTCAAATATTATTATAAGTTTTTATCACAAAAGCGTTAAAAATGAATATTTTTGCGAAACTATTCTAAAATTATATTCATTTCCAGAAATGATTTCACTTTCATCTAAAGAGTACTTAAATGTGTGAAATGAAAAAGCCTTGAATTAAATGCAATACAAAAGAGTTGTTTATAAAATCAAAGCAAATAAATGATAATTTTCTTATGAAATCAAATAAAATGTTTTAAACATTTTCTAAGAAATCAAATATATTTTTCGCATTAATTTTCACCCAAATTATTGCAAAGCATATAAAAAGTATATTTATTTGTATTTTCGATCATTAAAATCGCATTTACTTTAAATTATGTCTATTCTTAAAATCATTGTTAGGATAGGGAATGACTGTAAGACCCGATGCCTTACTAACACTAATGGAAAGAAAAAGACTTTCAACAGAAAAAAAGTTGAAACGGAAACACAAAAATTCAAGAATAAAAACACTTTCTGTATATTTACAATAAAAAAAATTGTTGAAGTGATGCCACTAATGAAGTGTATGTCAAAAGAGCCCAGAATAGTGTTGACAATAATTATGTAGACGAGTTTTAAACCGGTTAAATTCTACCCAGTTTCATTGTTATCCAATAGAACACATTTGAACATGCACAGATAATGTTTGAGTTGAAAAAATCCTGTTTTATTGACATGATATAAAAATTTGATAAAATGGCGAATAATAGTGAATATTAAAAATATATTCATTTTCTTAATACATATTTCAGTCTATAATTTATAATATATTTTGTATAGAAAGTCAATGTTTTCTATTCTGTCAAACGAATGATTGAATACTTTTAACTAATTCTACATTTTGTGCCAAATCTTGTCTTAACTGAAGAGAAGCCAAAAAATAAGAATCTTCTTAACTGACTATCTTTTTGCTATTTTTTAAGAAAAAACTTCTTTTCTGATGAATGGTCTGTTCAATAGTGAACAATAGGCGCAAATTGTGTTCTAGTTTGGAGGGGAGTGGGTGTGGAGGCACTGGAGGCCTGCATTGTTTGGCTGCAATGGTCGCATAGTTGACATAATTACAGGTAAGCCGACAATAGGCCCATTGAAGCAGTGGGTCTGCAGAGGCACTGATAGGCCACTGGTAGTCACTGGTAGTTAGTTTGGCTAACACTGTATAACTAGCGAACAGACCAACGCTTTGCTTGTGTGGTCTCAAGGATGTCGTCTCACTTCAGACTCTATACAGTAATTCTTATTTACTATACTTAACACTCGAGAGTAAAAAAATATACTTTTAGTTCAGTAGAAGTGCAACAAAAAAAAATGCAGTCAAATGATTGTCGACTATAGCCTTGTGTTTAGAGTCAAAATGCAAACTAACTATAAATGAATGACTGCTTTTCCAAAGAATTTTTGCGAACAGTCTTTTGATTTGACAATAATTTCAGTTTTGATATGAAAATAAGAGTTATTATTGTCAGCGAATATTTCAACAAATATTTCCTTTGAAATGAATCCTCTGATCAACAGATGCTTACATTGAGTATTGATATATAAGGATGATGTGCAAGCTACTTTATATAAAATTATCAAGACTGAGGCGGGTTAAAAAGTAGATCAATTTAAATAAATCAGCATTAAGTAGATTAAAAATTTTCAAATATCCTAGAAGTAAAACTTATTGTATCTAGAACTTATAACTACTGCTGCTACAGGCTGACCTAGTTTTCCTTTGGTTTCTCCCTTGCACATACCTGGGTAAATAACTGTTGGCAATACAATATAACTTTATTTATGTGTAAAATATTTTTCTCTCATAAACAGATTTTTTGTCAATTTTCTGATTTTTTATACCGTTTTACCATTTGTTAAGCAAAATATTTTAGTGAAAAACAGGAAATCCATCGATGATAGGACAGGTACTAATGCATACATCAATCTCAAGCGATTAATAGACAAATTCATTCAGTTTTAACGATAAGGATCTCAGAAAAAAAAGTTTCAAAACTTAAATAATTCAAAGAATATTTAAATAAATTTTCTTACTTTAAGGATATGATTCCAAAATCAGTTCAGTTTATATGAGTTCTGGTTTTATAGCAAAAATCGATGAATTTTTATACAAAATCAAATGAAATCCAAAAATAGTTTTATTAGTTTTCTGTTTGAATTTCAATGAATTCAATCAAATATTTATAATATTTCTTCAAATATTAAGTCCGAGAATAGTTAATGTTTTGATCAAGATACTTCACTTGAATCACTACACAGATGAGCCGACGCACAATCAATTACAAAAATACTATACAAAGTCAAACATTTTACGCACGATATGAGTAGAAAACAGACGAAAATAATAGAAAAAAAATTCAAAATAATATTTATAAATTCAAAACTGAATTTAGAAAAAAATGAAATCTCACCTATACTGAAACGATGAAAAAATAATGTCAATCGCGTGCGAAAAATCTTTTCACACTTTTGTTATAATTTTATATATTTTTATATAATATTATATCTTATTTCAATTGAATGCAAACACGATATATAACAGAAAAAAATATTTTCAGAATAAAAACTTTCTTTTATTCTTCTGATAGTATATGAAAAAGAGGTCAACGAATACAGAGAAACAAGTGGTTTCTTATTCTTCAGGAGTGATTAGATCTGGTGAACGATCATATGATGGCCTATCGGGCGCTTACAGTTTGTTAGGTGTTTTTGGGTTTGTCTCCAGTATTACGGTTTGGATGCAAAAAAATTATTTGGTTATATGCAGTTCTCATTGATGCTTGTGCAAGTAAGCTTACTTATGCTTAAGCATCGAATTGCGTTCTCATTCATTT